>CAUYQU010082145.1:0-12533 GCA_963574635.1 Cheracebus regulus | reverse complement strand
AAAACAGGCCCTCATACTAAAAGGGGGAACAGAATCTAATCAGGGCTGGATCTTCCTAAATAACAGGATCGCCCTTCCCTGGGAACAGGCCCCTAAAATTATTGCTGAAGTCCACCAATCCTTACATATAGGGCCTAAGGCCTTACACCGCTTTGTACAGCCCCTCTTTTTCTCACCAGGTCTGCAACAAACAATTGAGCAAGTACACAAGGCATGCGTTACTTGCTCTAAGGTCTCGCCTCAGGGAGGCTTGAGGTCACAGTTTCCTACCCACCAAATGCGTGGCAACCTACCAGCCCAAGACTGGCAAATTGACTTCACTCATATGCCCACTCACAAAAAGCTCCGCTACCTCCTAACTTTTATAGGTACCTTTTCAGGTTGGATTGAGGCCTTCCCCACCTCCCGGGAGACAGCAGACATGGTGGCCTCCCTTCTTACTCGAGAAATCATCCCTCGCTTCGGCCTACCTGCCACCATCCAATCGGACAATGGTCCAGCATTTACAGCCCAAGTAGTCCAGCTAGTCGCCAAGTCCCTCAACATCTCCTGGAAACTACAAATCCCTTACCATCCTCAGTCGTTGGGTAAAGTTGAACCGGCCCACGGCATCCTCAAAGACCATTTGGCCAAACTTGCTATTGAGGTAAAACTCTTTTGGCCCACAGTCCTACCTCTTGCCCTGGCCCGGGTCCAGGCCACCCGACAGGGACCAATGGGCCTTAGCCCCTTTGAATTGCTGTACGGCCGGCCTTTCCTGGTTTCCCATAATCTCCCTGTAAACCCCCCCGCACTGGCTTCCTACCTTACCTTCCTCTCTTCTCTGCCACCTGCTTAGGGAGCACGCGGACCACATCCTCCCTGTTGTTCCAGGACCGGAAGACCCCCACCCAGTGACTCCTCTCCAACCAGGCGATAGCGTTCTCCTCCGAAAGCTCAAACCAGGATCTCTGCAGCCCAGGTGGTCAGGACCCCACATTGTTAGCCTAACCACCCCCGAGAGCAGCCAAGCTCCTGGGTCACACTCCGTGGTAAAAAGTAAAATCCTCCTTCTACGCGCCACCAGGAGGATACTTCTGGTGTAATGGAATCTTAACTAAAGTTATTAATGCCTCCTTCCCTTTCCCTTGTGTGCCTGTCACCTTGGTCCCGCAGTTAGAGGTGTATGGACAGGCCGAACTTCTATCCCTCCTTCCCCCTTCCCCTAATCACCCAGACAGACGAGCAGTCTTCCTCCCAATGGTCGTTGGTCTCTCTAGCATCCTCTCTGGTGGCTGGGCTGGGTAGCAGCACCCTAGGCTACAGTGTCACCTCGGCCACTCAACTGGAGGACAAGCTTCGCGTGGCTATCGAAGCGTCGGCCGCCTCCCTGACCTCCCTCCAGCGACAAATCACGTCGCTGGCTCAGGTAACTCTCCAGAATCGACGGGCCCTTAACCTGCTAACAGCAGAAAAGGAAGGTACCTGTCTGTTTCTTCAGGAACAGTGCTGCTGTTACATCAGTGAAACAGGCCTTGTAGAGGAAAATGTCAACACTCTCTGTTGCCTGCAAGACGACCTCCGTAGGAAGCAACATGCATCAGTCTCGCCTCTCAACTGGCGGCAATCCGCGATGCTTACCTGGCTAACCCCTATTATCACTCCCATTATCGCCATTTGCTTTGCCTTCTGTTAATGTTAGCCTCTTTTTTTCTCAGTTTTTTACAGGCCCGCATAAAGGAAATTTCCAGGGTGGCCGTAAACCAGATGTTACTTCACCCATATGTCCGACTCCGACCAAGGCGCCAGCCAACTGACCCCTCCACCCACTCCGCCCCTATTCAGCAGGAAGTAGCCGGAAAGGAGCGGCGTCCTATATCATCAGAAGAGTCGGAATGTAAGGCTGGCTGCCTCGCCGGGAGGCCGGACACACCCACTTATTCTGCACCCGGCACCTAACTCTGCACCCAGCACCCACCTCTGCACGCACCTGGCCCTGCACACAGCACCTACCTCTGAGCACGTGTTCCCTTGGAAGGATCCGGCTGATGTAACCCTAGCCGGATCTTCCGTTAGGAAAAACCCGCCCAACAATCTACCCACCAATAGCAGCCCGCCCCGTCTCCATCCCGCTCCCCTGCAACCAATTAGAGCACCCGGCCACGCCTCCTTCCCTAAAGCTATAAAAGCCCCATGCTCCAGGAAGTCAGCGCGACTTCTTTGGCCCCCTCTCCCTCGACCGGAGAACCGTGCTCAGGAGCTGAATAAATTTTACCTGCTTTACACTAAATGGCCTCAGTTGCCTTATTCTAAATCCTTCCATGAAATAAACCTTACACTCTATAATCTGCTACCTAAGGTGGACACAGGTGCTGAATGCCCAGCCTTGGTTGCTACCAGAAGCAGCTGGTACACGGAGTATGATGGGCTTTGTTCCTTCTAAGGGAGCCAGGGCAAACCTGTGACTTTTTTTTTCTTTTCTTTTTTTATTTTTTTAGACAGATCTCACTCTATAGCCCAGGCTGGAGTGCAGTGGTGTGATCTTGGCTCACTGCAACTTCTGCCCCCTGGGTTCAAGTGATTCTCCTGCCTCAGCCTCCCAAGTAGGTGGGATTATAGGCACCTGCCACCATGCCCAGGTAATTTTTGTATTTTTAGTAGCAATGGGGTTTCACCATGTTGGCGAGACTGGTCTCAAACTCCTAACCTCAGGTGATCCACCTGCCTTGGCCTCCCAAAGTGCTGGGATTACAGGCAGCCTGTGACTTTAAGAGAGGTTAAAGGTGAGACCTTTTCCCCAGAGCAATTCAGCTCCTCCCTGAGAGCCTTGAATGATAAAACACATTCCATCAGCAGCATCCCTCTTAAAACTTCCCCTCTACATTATGGAATATTGTTTAACACTGACTTTTTAAAATTTAAAAATCACTGCTTTGTATCTTTGAAAAGAAATGATCATTGACTGAGATCGAAGCAAACACGTTGCATTTATGTTCACAAGTCCATCTTTTCTAAGAGCTCCATCCACTCTCAAGTCAGAGCAAATGGCACAGAACTTAGGAGGCAAAAATGCAAGCATGTGCTCCTGTCCACCACACAGCTGGTTCAGACATTGGCACAAACACCTCCATCAACGAAGTGTTGATGGGCAATCTCATAATTCTATCTTTCCAAAACCAAATATTTCTGTGCAGTGACAAGGAGAGAGTAAAAAAACAAGAGTAGCAGAAAGACAGGAAGAAAAGCTGGTAGGCCCAGGGTACCGGGAGGTGAAAGTAACCAGGAAGCGGGTGCAGGCATGCTCAGGCCAGGCCCCACCCCTCTGCCTTCTCTGTTTCTTGCCCTGCCAACCCAGGTAAAATGCATCTGCCCCTCCCCAACTCACTCCAGCTCTCCCCCTCCTCCCCAATTGGGAATGAAATTCTTCCAAGGGGGCCGGGCACACTGGCTCACATCTGTAATCCCAGCACTTTGAGAGGCTGAGGCAGGTGGATCACCTGAGGTCAGGAGTTTGAGACCGGTGGCCAACATGGTGAAACACTGTCTCTACAAATATACAGAATTAGCTAGGCGTGGGGGCACATGCCTGTGATCCCAGCTACTTGGGAAGCTGAGGCAGGAGAATCATTAAACCAGGGAGGTGTGTAAGGTCTTTTAGGCTGACTATGCCATGGACTGCATGGTAACCTCTGTGACCTGCATGTACACCTTCAGATGAGTTCCTGGAACTAGAAAGTCTGAAGTAACTGGAAAACATCAAAAGTAGAAGAATAACCCCTGTGGTGCCTAATTAACTTTAAGACATTCTTCCATTGTTTCTTATTCCCACCTCAACTGATAAAGTAACTGGGCTTTGTAACAGACCTTGCTCAACTGATGAGTCAACCTCATGACTCCAGACCCTATGACTCCCTCCCAGCTTGCAAAGACCACCCTTAACTATAACTTCTGGAACTTTCCACTGCCTACCCCAAACCTATAAAACCAACTCCTATCCCACTGCCCTCCGCTGACTCTCTTTTCCAACTTAGCCTGCCCGCAGCTGGGTGAATAAACAGCCATGTTGCTCACACAAAGCCTGTTTAGGGGGTCGCTTCATTCAGAGCGCATTTTAACAAGGTGAAGGTTGCAGTGATTCAAGGTTGTGCCATTGTACTCCAGCCTGGGAGACAAGAGCAAAACTTCATCTCAAAAATAAAAGAAAAAGAAACTCTTCCAAGGGGCTATAAAAACAGGTTTTCACTACCGATAGCAGCTGTGGCAAGTAACTAATCACAGTGAACACCACAGTGTCCTTATGTGCCTCGGGCACAGGTCTTCCTGGGCAAAGCCACAATCGCAGCCCAGCAGCCCAGGAGGCTCCATCCAACGTCTCTCCAGACCATGTGGGGAGCAACCCATGGGCCCTGACCAGGGCCTACTCATGTCTACCACATCAACCCCCACTTAAACCCAGCTCCAGCAATGGTGAGTTTTGTTTTTGTTTTTGAAGACAGAGTCTGGGTCTGCCACCCAAGCTGGAATGCAGTGGTGCAATCGTACTCACTGCAGCCTCGGATTCCCAGGCTCAAGTTATCCTCCCACCTCAGCCTCCCAAGTAGGTGGGACCACAGGCACATGCCACCACACCAGCTAATTTTTTTTTTTAAGACAAAGTCTCTCAATGTCACCCAGGCTGGAGTGCAGTGGTGTGATCTCGGCTCACTGCAACCTCCGCCTCCCAGCTTTAAGTGATTCTCCTGCCTCCGCCTCCCAAATAGCTGGAATTACAGGGACCCACCACCACAGCTGGCTAATTATTGTGTTTTTAGTAGAGACAGGGTTTCACCATGTTGGCCAGTTGGTCTTGAACTCCTGGCCTCCAGTGATCTGCCCACTTTGGCCTCTCAAAGTGCTGGGGTTACAGTAATTTTTTAATGTTTTGTAGAGAGGGTGGTCTCGCTGTGTTGCCCAAGCTTGTTTCAAACCCCTAACCTCAAGTGATCCTCCCACGTCAGCCTACCAAAGTGCTAGGATTACAGGTGTGAGCCACCCTGCTTGGCTGCAACTAGTTTTCAAAAGAGATCCCTACAGCTCGCAGGAATGTTTGCCAAACTCTGCGTCTGGAACTGTTTTTCCCTTGATGGGGAGCTGAAGCCATGTCTGCTCTTGTATTCCTCTCCCTCCTAGTAGCAGGGCCCATCTCCATTGACATGGCTCTTTCCTGTCTAAGAAGCAATTCCGTCATTGCCAAAAAAAGCTAGACACCGGATTTCCACAAGGAAGACCCCTGACATGAATAGTTTCAACATATACATAAAGTGTTTTGGATTCATATTTGCAAAGCTGTTCTGCCATTCTGAGTTGAAAGAATCGGGCCCCTTGACTTTTTGCACTGGCACCTTAAGCCTAGAAAGTTGGAAAACAGTTATAAATAATAAATCTCTTTAAGCCATGCAGTCTCACCGTAAGAGGACAGAACAATACCAAACCTACAGAGAAGTCCCCGAGAGGTTAATTATCCTGCCCCAGCAAATAGAGACAACTTGGAGGGCAGCCCAGCAGGGACTCCAGGCCCTCCTCCAGCTCCAACTTCAATTTCCATTTAAATCATGTAATCGCTCCTGTTTCTCTCTCTCTTTTTTTTTTTTTTTGAGACAGAGTCTCACTCTTTCACCAGGCTGGAGTGCAGTAGTGTGATCTCAGCTCACTGCAACCTCTGCCTCCCAGGTTCAAGCAATTCTCCTGCCTCAGCCTCCCAAGTATCTGGGACTACAGGTGGGTGCCACCACACCCAGTTAATTTGTGTATTTTTAATAGAGACAAGGTTTCATCATGTTGGCCAGGATGGTCTCGATCTCTTGACCTCATGTTCCACCTGCCTCGGCCTCCCAAAGTGCTGGGATTACAGATGTGAGCTACCGAGCCCAGCCCTGTTTCTCTTTTTTATTTTTTTATTTATTTTTATTTATTTTATTTTATTTTTTTAAAGACAGGGTTTCACCGTGTTAGGTTGGTCTTGAACTCCCGACCTCAGGTGATCCGCCTGCCTTGGCCTCTAAAGTGCTTGGATTACAGGTGTGAGCCACCATGCCCAGCCCCTGTTTCTCTTTTTTAAAGTGTGGACCTCATCCTTAGAAGGCAGATCCTAGTTGAGTGTAACTTTGACACTTTCAGGTCCAATACTTGTTTTTATTCACGTCAGTTTCTGGGAATGGGAGTTAAGTAAAAGAAAAACAAGGAAGGAAAAAAGAGAAGGAAGGAAGGAAGAAAAGAAGGAAAGAGGGAGGGAGGGAAGGAAGAAAAAAGAAAAGAGGGAATGAAGGGAGGGAGGGAGGGAAGTAGGGAGGGAGGAAAGGAAAGAAGGAGGGAAGGAAGGAAAGAGGAGGGGAGGAAGGAAGGCAGGAAGCTCATGTAATCTCTCTAAGCCTCAGTTTTCTCTTCTGTAACTTGGGAGTGAGAATTCCTACAGCTTAGTTATTGTGAAGACAGAGAATTGAAAGCCCAGCTTTACACAGTCGACACTGCAGTGCAATTATTGTGTTACTGTTATTATTGTAACCATCACATTGCATCATCTTAACCGTTAGGAATTCATTTGTGAGGTTATATTTTCTTGCCTTTTTGTAAGGAAGTTATTTGCAAACAACTGAAATACAGCCCTAGCCAATATAAAATGAGAAACACTTCTTTCAGGAATACATATCTGGTCATCAGTGGATTTTAATAGCAACACCACACTATGAAGCAAAACATTACTAATATTCCTCCATGATTGTGGCTTTTGTCAAAACATTTTTCTGCTTTCTTTTGTGTGTTTGTGTGTTAAGGGTATCAAGTTATCTAATTTTTTCAAGCATCTACTCTGTCTAAAATGTCACGCTAAATGTTGAGAAAGACATAGATAAATGTTAGAAATAGCTATCTTAATTCAATCAATGTATGAAGCCACTGTCAAAATAATAGTCCCTGTACTAGTCTGTCATTTGCAAGTGACAGAATCCCAATTGAGACCGGCTCAAGAATAATTTATTAGCTCGTGTGCCCCACGGAGTAATGGAGAAATTCACTGAAGAAGGAAGGATGTGGGTTGGAAGAGGGGAGAGGTTTTCTCAGGCAGTTACAGCCCACTACACCCCCCAAATGATAACATATCATCTTCATTAATATAAACCACAGCTGGAGCTAAACAAAAACAGAGGCCAGGAGCACTGGCTCACACCTAGAATCCCAGCACTTTGGGAGGCGGAGGCAAGAGGATTGCTTGAATCAAGGAATTCAAGACCAGCCTGGACAACATAGTGAGACCCTTATCTCTACAAAAAGAAAAAAAAACAAAAGCCAGGGTTGGTAGTGTGTACCTGTAGTCCCAGCAACCTGGGGACTGAGGATCGCTTGAGCCCAGGAGTTTAAAGCTGCAGGAAGGTATGATCATACCACTGCACTCCAGTCTGAGTGACAGAGTCAGACTCTGTCTCAAGAAATAAAGCACACAAACAAGAAAGTATTTCTAAAACGGATAAAATAATGATACTTGCATTTTCAGGGAATTACATCAAAGTAGATAAAACAATCACACCAAAGCGATCTTCCAAAGGCAACTGAATTTCAGGGCCTCCGCTCAGCCTAACTCTAGAAACCTAGTACATTTGATGAGAGGAGAAGTGGAAAGAAACAGAGATGCCCTCCTTCCTTCAACCCACTCCCCAGCAGAGCTGGCCCCGGGCAAGGCTGTCCTCCAAAGCCCTGCTCCAGGACGGCAGCTGCCTCCTCTGGCACGCCCTGAGCCGTCACACAGCATCTTTCTTCCCGTCTCTCTCTCCTCGTCCACCGTAGGCTCCGAGGTATAGTCACTTCAGTCTCTCCTGCTCCCAATTTACTGAGTGCCTACTATGTGTCAAGTAGGGCCAGAGAACTGAGCAAAACAAAGCACACGTTTCTCATGGAGCCAGCATTCCAATGCACACAAACAGGTACGTCTATGTCAGACTGGAAGGTACAGAGAATAAAAGGACGGCAGGGCGACTATGAGACAGGAAGGCGACCTTGAGGTGGGGAGCTGCGGAGGCCTTGCCTGCCCTG
Source organism: Cheracebus regulus (assembly GCA_963574635.1). NCBI lineage: Eukaryota > Metazoa > Chordata > Mammalia > Primates > Pitheciidae > Cheracebus > Cheracebus regulus. The sequence continues at coordinate 4,493 of CAUYQU010082145.1, read as the reverse complement.
CAGGGGCTCTGGGGAGGAGCCGGCTCCAGAGCAGAGACACACCCAGCACTGATGTGCAGAGGTGGGAGCCCCCGGCCCATCTGAAGAACAGCAACAGGGGCGGGAAGTGAGGAAAGGGGAAACGGGCCATGGTAAAGGCTCAGGATTTTTTTTTTTTTTAGACAGAGTTCCACTCTGTTGCCCAGGCTGGAGTGCAGTGGCGTGATCTTGGCTCACCGCAACGTCTATCTCCCAGGTTCAAGTGATTATCTTGCCTAAGCCTACCGAGAAGCTGGGATTACAGGCACCCACCACCACACCAGGCTAATTTTTTTTATTTTTAGTAGAGACAGGATTTCACCACGTTGGCCAGGCTGGTCTCAAACTCCTGACCTTGGGTGATCCACCTGCATCAGCCTCCCAAAGGGCTGGGATTACAGGCATGAATCACCATCCCCAGCCTTCATAAATTTATACTCATAAAATTTCTTTAAGTTTAACAATAAAAAAGGAAATTCTGATCAAGAAATTTCATCAAACATTTTATTTCTGTATTATATAAAAAAAGAATCATTCAGTGCAAAGAATATTGTATTCTAAATGAAATTAATCTGCAAATGATACATCTAGAGAGAACATGAAACTTGTTCCAGAGCAATCATTTTAAGCAAAAATAAAAATAAAAAAGGTTTAAAGTTAGGTAAGGGAGGCATTTGGCAAATATGTAGTGATCTGTTCACCCACAGGTTCAATAAACAGTTAAGTGGGTCAGCAATTTGGCTAATTCACACTGATGATTGCCTGCGAGAAGGAAGGCTAAAGTGTTCCATTTAGATAAAGAAACAAACTCTTCCTTTGAGACAACTTGAACATAAAGACTGCACCACACATTTTTGAGTAATAGAAATAGCAAAGATGTGTGTATCTCTTGTCCTTATCTTTTAAGGAAAGCTGAGCAAATGGTACAATCTTGAGGGATAGAGTAAGTGTCAACGAACCACATTGTTTCCAAAATGACCTGGGAACAAGAGTCGGTGTCTGCAGCAGAGTTCTTCAAAGCCTGGGAGAAACCATGGAGCCAACTATCAAAATCACACCCAAGACAAGAGTTGATTTGTTTCTTTTATGTCCCTGATGTTGTTCATGCAGAATTCACTCCTTGAGGTCAAAAAGTCCATCGAACTTCTATAGAAATTCCAAAGCATTTGATAGATTCTCAGCATTGCAAAAAGAGAAAATTCTAGTTTAAGGCTCCAACTCAAAGTGTGCCTCTGTGAAGTACTCTTGATTTAAAAACAAAAACAAACAAAAAAAACCGGTGCTTCTGACAAGACACTCACCTTGACCAAACTTTGGTGCGACCCTTCTAAGCCTTTGGATTTCTGTCTATCTTTGCATCACCTAATTTTAACAAAAATTCTGCTGTGTCAGTTTAGCAAGAATCCCTCCATATCTGATCAAATTTCTCATGCCCACCTCCATCCCCAGGTGGTGTCTGATCCTTAGCCTGCCTTGAAGGAAGGATTCTGTCAATTGGTTTAGCCAGAATCCCCCTACCCCTGATGCTTCCTCCTGGGAATTTTCCACCCCCAACCTCCACCCTACTCCTTGGCTATGAATCCCCCCCATGCTGTGTTCAGAACAGAAACCCATTCTGTGCTGAAGCCTTTTCCCCCATTGCAATAGTTCCTAATTAAAATCTGTTTCAGCCAGGCATGGTGGCTCATGCCTATAATCCCAGCACTTTGGGAGTCCTACGTGGGCAAATCGTGCCTGGCTATCATTTCTATGTGTTGGAAACATTTCAAGTACTCTCTTCTATCTGCTTTGAAATATACTATACACCGTTGCTGGCTATAGTCGCCCTGCTCCTCTATCAAACATTACAACTTGTTCTTCCACCTAACTGCATGTTCCTACTCATTCACCAGCCTCTCTTCCTCCCCCTCCCACCCACACCTCCTTCTCAGCCTCTGGTATCTGTGATTCTGAGCCACGCAGTCATCCCTTTTTGTATCTGCCTCTTTGTAAGCCTTTCCCTTACAGCCTCCATCAGCCCATTGTCCCAACATCTGGCAAGCAGATTCCTTCTGTTTGAACATCTGCTCCTCTAACCACCCCACAGGCCCTCGCACTTACCCACCCCCAGTCTTCCACCTGGGGCCTCAAGCTTACATCCCAGAGCATTGCAATTCCTCCTCACTTCAGCCTCCACCTCCCCTACCCACCTAACAAGGTAAAGTACACAAGCCATCGCTGATTTCAGCATAACTATCAGATTTGGCTGAACTTAATTTTTTCTTCTGAATGAGACAATAGGCTACTTAATTTATTTTAGAGGCAGGGTCTTGCTCTGTTGCCCAGGCTGGAGTGCAGTGGAGCAATCATAGCTCACTGCAGCCTTGAGCTCCCGGGCTCAAGTGATACTCCCCGCTCGGCCTCCCAAATAGCTAGGACCACAGGTGTGCACCATCACACTCAGCTCATTTTTATTGTTTTAGAGATGGGGGCCTCACTATGTTGCCCAGACTGACGCTTCTCTATTTAGTAGATCTTTAAGAACTGTACAAATGTCAAACACGGTTTGCAGTTCAGGTGAGCCACCAGCTGTGCTGGGGCCTCCTGCTCTTTGGGACAGAACTGGCCTGTGGTCAAGCCAATGAGCTCAACACAGGACAGCCTCGCCCCAGGTGGAATATGGGGACGGACACAGCCCCAGAAGCCACTCAACCAGTGGAAACAGCAAGGCTTGTGGTAAGGTGAGAGGGACTGCCAGTACTTAGTACATCTAAAGACGCTTCTATTGCTTTCCTTTAAACATCTTCCAAAGGAGAATATCTTAGAAAAACCTGAGCACATTCAAAGCACAAAGATGTGAGAGGGGCTGGAAAATAGGACCCATGAGGAATGGGGAAAAGAAGCTATGATTCTTAGCCAGAAGAGAAAGCCTAGAGGCCACTTAACAATGGCCTGTAAGGTTTAAAGCGATATTCCTCCGAGAATGGAGACCAGCTGTTCACCGTCTCCAGCGAGGACAGAACAAAAGGAAATGAGCTTCGGCTTCCACACGAGTGATTTAAGCTGGAAAATAATCTCTGCCAATGAGGATATCAGACTTGGGATAAGTTAGCAAGGGAGATCAGGGGCTCTCCTCTGGAGTTCTTCAAAAAGCAAAGAGGCCCGTTTTCCTGGGCGGGTCAGGTGCGATCCGGCGGCAGGCAGAGGGGAGGAGAGGAAGGTTGCGGGCGGCTCTGGTTCCTCTCCAGCCTAGGAGTCCATGACTTTGTTTTTCAAATAGTCTCCGCTTTTGTCCTTGTGGTCTCTCCAGCAGCATAATAGTTTTTTTTGGACTCTGGCATTTGCAGGATTGAGGCAGGGGAGAGGTGAAAGCAAAGGCATGCGAGGAATGAGAAAAAGGAAGATAAATTGATTAGTTTTCCATGGGAGAGGCGGGGAGAAACTGCAGATAACTAAGCGCAGGCCCTTGGTAACTCTCCGTTTCTAAAGTAAGAATCTCTCACTTTCTCATAGGAAAATTAGCTTCCACATATATATGTACACTAATTGGTTCTTATTTTCCTTTCCTGCTGGGTTTCCTGGCCATCTTTTGAATCCTTCGTACGTTCCCTTTACACCTTCAATATTAGCCTGTTTCGGTTTCCTGTACAACAAAAGCCAAAGACAGATTCTATTTATTGAATCCAACACTTTACAAAACCAAAGCCCAAACCTTTGGCATAACATTACCAGTCTGTGAAACGCAAACCCAACCTGATGCGTATATATTTTTCCCGTTTTTAATCCTTAAAGGCCTTTGGCCTCCTTTATCAAGCCCAATGCTAACAGCTGACTCCTATGACCCCAGAGCCAGTGTCTTTTAAGTACATGGGCTCTCAGGGACAGCCACGCCCACTGAGCTGAAACCCCCAGGAACGTCCCCCCACCCTACCCCCACCTCCCCGTGGGTGGCTGCACTCCGGTGTGGGAGAGTGACATTGTCCATCTCTGCACCTGCTCCCACATGAGTTTTGGCTGCTCCGGCTCAGAGTCAGCCCTGAGAATGACAAGAAGGAAGGGACGCTTGTCTTGTATCTCCTCCAGCACCTGGTGATTGCCCAGAGGTGACCCAGCCTCAGGATGGCGAACACTAGGATGTGAGCCCCACTAGAGCTGAGCCTCATCTGCCTGCTCACCATGTGTATCTCCTGTGCCTAGAACAGTGCCTAGCACGTGTTGGAGAGCCATCAGTAGTCACAGGAAAAAGTCAGGGCAGGAAAGGGCTTGGAGACCATCCATTCCCACATCTTTTTTTTTTTTTTTTTTTTTTTTTTTGGAGCTAGGGTTTAACTCACGCTTGCCCAGCTGGAGGTTAGTGGTGTTTTTGTGGCTCACTGCAGCCTTGAATCCAGCTCAAGTGATCCTCCCACCTCAGCCTCTTGAGTTAGCTGTGACTACAGGGAGGTGCCATTACACCCAACTAATTTCTTTTTTTAGAGACAGGGTCTCGCTATGTT
>CAUYQU010082144.1:0-49683 GCA_963574635.1 Cheracebus regulus | reverse complement strand
CTGAATAGACCAATAACAAGCGCTGAAGTTGAGCCAGCAACTGATAGCCTACTAGTCAAAAAAAGTCCAGGTTGAGATGGGTTCACATCCAAATTCTACCAAACATAAAAAGAGGAGCTGGTACCACTCCTTCTGAAACTACTCCAAACAATCGAAAAAGAGGGAATCCTTCCCAAATTATTTTATGAGATCAACATCATACTGATACCAAAACCTGGCAGAGACTCAACAAAATATGAAAACTTTAGGCCAATATCCATGATGAACATAGATGCAAAAATCTTCAATAAAATGCTGGCAAACTGATTGCAACAGCACATCAAAAAGCTTATACATCATGAACAAGCAGGCTTCAACCTGAGGATGCCCAATACTTTTGATTATTACTACCAAGGAGACAGGCTGTATGCCAATGAAGCAATGGCAACTGAATGAAAGCTAGTGTAGAGGTTGGAAGAGTGTCTGGGACATCATCCCTGAGTAAAGTCAGTGAAATAAAAGAATTCTCCTAGAAGAGAGAACAGCCTGTTATTGTTATGAGCCAAAACAACATGGGAAACCTAATAACAGTTCACACTACTCTCCATCTCATTCTTCTTAGTTTTTGCAAACAAAAATAATTTATGGACTGATTTTAGAATAATTTACATAAGTGCCAGAAGTAAAATACTAATAGATAATTCACCAATATGCAATGTTGTGGTTTTTGATATATTTGAGATTCCTACACACCTGTTAAAGTGCATATCAAGACGTGATAAATAAAGTTCTTGATTCAATATGGGGTGTTATTGGGAGGTGCTGAGAGTGCATTTCTACCAAATTCTTAGATGGTGCAAAAGCACCCTGTCCATGGACCCTACTTTGAGTAGCTAAGCACTAGATTGCATCTTTCATACTCAAAGTTACCACTTTATAATTCTCTTTTCTCTCTTTCAGTTCACTATATTTTTCCACATTAATGGATAAATTCTATCTACATAGAAGCATACCATTATTTATCCTATATTAATTAGGATGTCATATCTCTAACTCTACATAAACTGTTCTTGTAAAAATCACCAGTGGCAATAAGTCTTTAATTCTCTGTCTTTATCCTACTTGACATTTCTTGTGTATTTTCTTAACTTAGACACTCTATTCACCTACATATGCCTTTGTTGCCTGGCTTCAAGGCAATTCCAGGTTTCTTTCTACCTCATTGGCTCCTTCTCAGTTTTCCTTGCTTATTTTTGTTGAGCTCCCCAACTACTAAAGACTGGAATGCTTCAGCACTCAACCCTTGGAACCCTTCTTCAGCCTCACTTATTCAGTCTCATTGAGTTAAATGCCATCTGTTTCCTAAATGTATATCTCCAGGCAGAACTTCTCTGATCTCGTGACTTAAATATCTTATAATGTTTTTACATTCCCACCTCTATCAACAACTCAAAAGTAAATGTTCAGAACCACAATGATCATTAGCACCTACTTCACCCTTCCTCCTCTGTACCATTTCTCCCTCCTTCACTTAACAAGTGGCAATTGTGTTTTTCCATTTCCTAAGTCAAAACACCCAGAAGTCAAGCTTGAATGTCTTCACTTATTTTTTTTTTCAAATTCTGCTTTAATGCACCAAAAAATTTTGGAAGTTCTGCCTTCACCGTATACCTAGAATGTGAATATTTATCACTGTTTCTAACACTTTGGGAATAGCTGCCATCATGTCATACTTAGAAAAATACAATATGCTGGTATTGTTCTTATTGCTTATAATCTAATCTCCTGTGGTCTGTTCTCTACACCAAAGCCAGTATTAGCTTTTAAGTAGCCATTTATGTTGTCACTCTCCTGCTTCATATCTTTCAAAAGTTTGACTTCTCATATGACTTGGAGTTAAAATCAAGGTTCTGGTGATTGTCTAATAATAGGATGTGTGCATGGTTCTACACATACAATCCATTTAATCTCACTTCCTGCTACTGCTACCTCAGCGCACTCCTTACTGTCAGACCAGAAATCCTGAAGATCTTTAACATATCAGGCAAATTCCTGCTTCAGGTCATCAGCCTAGAAAGGTTTATGAGATATATCTATGTAAGTTCTTAAGCTTTTTGGTTGAATATAAGTAGCCCTTTCTTTCCATATACCACTTGAATTTAAATAAAAGTTGAAAGAGAAAAATAAGAAAGCAGTACTTTTTAATGGTTTTGTCTTAAGTCTGGCAAATGATAAGCATTCATTTGATAAATAATTGTTAAATAAATGCAGATAATAAGAAAAGATAACTGGTGAATGCTTTAACTTTAAGTGAAAGTATGTCATTATACCATTGATTTGTAGTATATATTCATTTCTTGTAATACAAAGATTTGGCAAATTTTAGATTAAGAAAAATTCACATTAAAGTATTAATGTGCTATACTAAATAAGATTATTAAAGAACTATGACAGAATGGTATTCACTATGAAAACTGAATACTGCCATGGTTAAGACATACATAGTGCTGAAAAAAAGGTTTAACAGGATACCTTTCATAGATACTGATCTTCAAAAAATAATTACATCTATGCATCAAAGTATGTATGCTAATTTTAATTGTTATATCATATTTAGGTATGCTTAGTTATACTATATTAAAATTAAATGTCTGTGTAATCCATGTGTGAAACTGTGTGTGTGTGTGTGTGTGTGTGTGTGTGGGTTGGTGCATATGACTCCTAAAACATTAGCTATGCTTCTGTCTGTGGGGAGGTTAGAAATATGACAGACCAGTATCATAAAGACTTTAAACTTTATTCTCTATAATTATGTGTTACATGAATATTTTACAGTGAGAACACATTCATCTATTACTTTTACATTTCTTTTTAGAAGAGCAGAAAATGTCAACCTAGGTTCAATATGTCAGAAACATTTAAATTTCAATAAAATTAATGAATAATGACTGAATTCACAAAGAGCAATATGCTGCTAAGACATGGAAAGAGATACCTCTACAGTGTCTAGGAAAGGCTTATTTTTCATATGAATACTTAGAAAGGTTAAGAAGACCTTGGAAAAATTGGCAAAATGCTATCAATCACCTTTGCTATTGGCTATAGAATCTATCAACTTTTATTCTCTTCCTTGCACAATTTCCCTATGAATACATACATAGCTTTATTTTTTTGTTAATCTGTATGCTTTAGCTTCTCTTCATTAATATAGATATATTTTTCTTATTTAATAAACCCTTTTCTAAGTGGCATTCACCTTAAAACAATCCTAACAGAAAACAAATGATAGGTGTTAATGAACTGAATGTAACACTTATATAATTCACCATGGAATCTAACAGTACCACAATCGTAACCAACCTCATCCCCTTAAGAAAATTTACTCCTCATACTGTAAAAACATTTCAAACTGCCATGAGTTTTCTAGTGCCTAATATAATGGCTTCCAGATGGCTTCCTATCAGAAAATACAGGCCAGGAAGGTTAAATTTGCAATTTAATTCAGAGTCTGTGAGCTTCCTTGAATTGTAATGCATAATGGTGACAATTTAACATTTAAAGATAATTCTTTTTACACATTAACAGTAACACTTTTTTAAACTGTTACTTTAGGTTCTGGGGTACTTGTGCAGATCATGCAGGATTGTTGTATAGGTACACACATGACAATGTGGTTTGCTGCACCCATCCCCCCGTCACCTACATCTGTCCTTTCTCCCCATGTTATCCCTCCCTGACCTCCCTACTCCCATACTGGCCCTCATTTGGTCCCCTCCAACAGACCCCAATGTGTGATGCTCACCTTCCTTTGTCCATGTGCTCTCATTCTTCAACGTCCACCTATGAGTGAGAACATGCGGTGTTTGATTTTCTGTTCTTGTGTCAGTTTGCTGAGAATGATGGTTTCCAGATTCATCCATGTCCCTACAAAGGACACAAACTCATCATTTTTTATGGTTTCATAGTATTCCATGGTGTATTTAATAGTATTCCACAGTATTCCATAGTATTCCATTTTCCTTGTCCACTCTATCATTGATGGGAATTTGGGTTTGTTTCAGGTCTTTGCTTTTGTAAAGAGTGCCACTATGAACATACGTGTGCATATATCTTTAAAATAGAAAGGTTTGTAACCCTTGGGATTGCTGGGTCAAATGGAATTTCTATTACTAGGTCCATGAGGAAGTGTCACACTGTCTTCCACAATGGTTGAACTAGTTTACACTCCCAGCAACAGTGTAAAAGTTTTCCTGTTTCTCTATGTCCTCTCTAGGATCTGTTGTCTCCAAATTTTCTAATGATTGCCATTCTAACTAGCATGAGGTGGTACATCAATGTGGGTTTGTTTTGCATTTCTCTAATAATCAGTTATGATGAGCATTTTTTCATATGTTTGTTGGCCTCATGTATGTCTTCTTTTGAAAACTGTCTGTTTATGTCATTTGTCCAGTTTTGAATGGGTTTGTTTGTTTTTTTCTTGTGAATCTGTTTTAGTTCTTTGTAGATTCTGGATATTAGCCCTCTGTCAGATGGGTAGATTGCAACAATTTTTTCCCATTCTGTTGGTTGACAGTTCACTCTAATGATTGTTTCTTTTGCTGTACAGAAACTCTAGAGTTTAATTAGGTTCCATTTGTCTATTTTGGCTTTTGTTGCCAACACTTTTGGCATTTTAATCATGAAGTCCTTGCCTATGCCTTGTCCTGAATGGTTTTACCTAGGTTGTCTTCAGGGTTTTTATGGTGTTAGATCTTACGTTTAAGTCGTTAATTCATCTGGAGTTACTTTTAGTGGAAGATGTCAGGAAGGGGTCCAGTTTCTTCTTTCTGCACACTGCTAGCCTAGCCAGTTTTCCTAACACCATTTATTAAACAGGGAATCCTTTCCCTATTGCTTATTTTTCTCAGGTTTTTCAAAGATCAGATGGTTGTAGATGTGTGGTGTTGCCTCCAGGGCCTCTGTTCTGTTCCATTTGCCCATATCTGTTTTGGTACCCATACCATGCTTTTTTGATTACTGTAGCCTTGTAGTATAGTTTGAAATCAGGTAGTGTGATGTCTTCAGCTTTGTTCTTTTTGCTTAGGACTGTCTTTGCTATGCAGGCTCTCTTTTGATTCCATATGAAGTTTAAGGTGTTTTTTTCCAGTTCTGTGAAGGTCATTGGTAGCTTGATGGGTATGACATTGAATCTATAAATTACCTTGGGCAGTATGGCCATTTTCACGATATTTAGTCTTCCTAACCATGAGCATGGAATGTTTCTCCATCTGTTTGTGTCCTCTTATTTCCTTGAGCAGTGATTTGTAGTTCTCCTTGAAGAGGTCCTTTACATCATTTGATAATTGTATTCCTAGGTATTTCATTCTCTTTGTAGCAATTGTGAATTGGAGTTTGCTCATGATTAGGCTCTTTGTTAGTCTGTTATTGGTGTATAGAAATGCTTGTGATTTCTGCACATTGTGTTTGTATCCTGAGACTTTGCTGAAGTTGCTTAATAGTTTAAGGAGATTTTGGTCTAAGATAATAGGGTCTTCTAAATATATAATCATGTTGTCTGTGAATAGAGACAATTTGACTTCCTCTTTTCCTAATTGAATAACCTTTATTTTTTTTCTTGTCTAATTGTTCTGGCTAGAACTTCTAATACGATACTGAATAGGAGTGGTGAGAGAGAGGATCCTTGTCTAGTGCCAGATTTCAAAGGGAATGCTTCCATTTTTTCTCCATTCAGTATGATATTGGTTGTAGGTATGTTGTAAATACCTTTATTGTTTTGAGATATGTTCCTTCAATACCTAGCTTATTGAGAGATTTTAGCATTAAAGGCTGTTGAATTTTGTCAAAAGCCTTCTCTGCATCTAATGAGATAATCATGTGGTTTTTGTCTTTGGTTTGGTTTATGTGGTGGATTACTTTTATAGACTTGCATATGTTGAACCAGCTTTGCATCCCTGGAATGAAGCCTACCTGATTCTGATGGAAAGCTTTTTGATGTGCTGTTGCAATAGGTTTCCAGTATTTTGTTGAAGATTTTTGCATCTATATTCATCATGGATATTGGCCTGAATTTTTTTGTTGAGTCTCTGCCAGGTTTTGGTATCAGGATGATGTTGGTCTCATGACATTATTTGGGAAGGATTCTCTCTTTTTGGATTATTTGGAATAATTTTAGAAGGAATTGTACCAGCTCCTCTTTGTACATCTGGTAGAGTTCAGCTGTGAACCCATCTGGACTTGGGCTTCTCTAGGTTGGTAGGCTATTAATTGCTTCCTCAATAGAAGTCCTTGTTATTGGTCTATTCAAGGTTTCAACTTCATCCTGGTTTAGGTTTGGGAGGGTGCAAGTGTCCAGAAATTTACCCATTTCTTCCAGGCTTACTGGTTTATGTGCATAGAGTTGTTTGTAGTAATCTCTGATGCTAGTTTGGATTTCTATGGAATCGGTGGTGATATCCCCTTTATCGTTTCTTATTGCATGTATTTGATTCTTTGCTCTTTTCTTTTTTATTAATCTGGCTAGTGATGTGTCTATTTTGTTGATCTTTTCCAAAAACCAGCTCCTGGATTTGTTGATTTTTTTTGAAGGTTTTTTTCTGTCTCTATCTCCTTCAGTTCTGCTCTGATCTTAGTTATTTCTTGTCTTCTGCTAGCTTTTGAGTTTTTTTGATCTTGCTCTTCTAGCTCTTTCAATTTTGATGATAGAGTGTTGATTTTAGATCTTTCCTTGCTTCTCATGTGGGCATTTATTTCTGTAAATTTCCCTCTAGATACTGCTTTAAATTTGTCCCAGAGATTCTGGTACATTGTGTCTTCATTCTTATTAGTTTCAAATAACATCTTTATTTCTGCCTTCATTTCATTGTTCATCCAGTCGACATTCAGGAGCCAGTTATTCAGTTTCCATGAAGCTGTGCAGTTCTGAGTTAGTTTCTTAATGCCAAGTTCTAATTTGTTTGCCCTGTGGTCTTTCTTTGGATTTGCTGAGGCGTGATTTACTTCCAAGTATGTGGTCAGTTTTAGAGTAGATGCAATGCAGTGCTGAGAAGAATGTATATTCTGTGTATTTGGGGTAAAGATTTCTGTAGATGTCTATTAGGTTTGGTTGGTCCAGATTTGAGTTCAAGTCTTGGATATCCTTGTTAATTTTCTGTCTCGTTGACCTGTCTAATATTGACAGTGGAGTGTTAAGGTATTCCACTATTATTGAGTGGGAGTCTAAGTCTCTTTGTAGGTTGTTATGAACTTGCGTTATGTATCTGGGTGCTCCTGTATTGGGTGTGTATATATTTAGGATCATTAGCTCTTCTTGATGCATTGATCCTTTTACCATTATGTAATGCCCTTCTTTGTGTCTTTTTATCTTTGTTGGGATAAAGTCCGTTTCATCAGAGACTATGATTGCAACTCCTGCTTTTTTTTTTTTTGCTTTCCATTTACTTGATAAATCTTCCTCCATCCCTTTAGTTTGAACCTATGTGTGTCCTTGCACATGAGTTGGGTTTCCTGAGTACAGCACTCTGATGGGTCTTGACTTTTTATCCAACTTTCCAGTCTGTGTCTTTTGATTGGGGCTTTTAGCTCATTTACGTTTAAGGTTAATATTGTTATGTGTGAATTTGACCCTGCCATTTTGATGCTAGCAGGGTATTTTGCCCATTATTTGATGCGTTTTTTTCCATTGTGTCGATGTTCTTTACCATTTGGTACATTTTTGGAGTGGCTGGTACTGGTTGTTCCTATTCTTGTTTAGTGCTTCTCTCGGGAGCTCTTGCAAGGCAGGTCTCCTGGTGATGAAAACTCTCAGCAATTGCTAGTCCAGGAAGGATTTACTTTCTCCTTTGCTTATGAAGCTTAGTTTGTCTGGATATGAAATTCTAGGTTGAAAGTTATTTTCTTTAAGGATGTTGTATATTGGCTCCTACTCACTTGTGGCTTGTAGGCTGCCAAGAGATCCACTGCGAATCCAATGGGCTTCCCTTTGTGGGTAACTCGACATTTTTCTCTGGCTGCCCTTAGCATTTTTTCCTTCATTTTAACCCTGGTGAATCTGATGATTATGTGCCTTGGGGTTGCTCTTCTTGCGGAATATCTCTGTGGTGTTCTCTGTATTTCTGGGACTTGAATGGTGTCCTGGCTTGCTAGATTGGGGATATTCTCTTGGATAATATCCTGAAGAGTGTTTTCCAGCTTGGATTCATTCTCTCCATCACATTCAGGTACACCTATCAAACATAGATTAGGCCTTTTCACATAATTCCATATTTCTTGGAGGCTTTGTTCATTTCTTTTCACACTTTTTTCTCTATTCTTGCCTTCTAATTTTATTTTATTGAGTTGATGATATCCTTTCTTCTGCTTGATAGATTTAGCAATTGAAACTGTGTATGCTTCGTGAATTTCTTGTGCTGTGTTTTTCAGCTCCATCAAGTAATTTATATTCTTCTCTAAGCTGTTTATTCTAGTTAGCATCTCATCTAACCTTTTTTCTTCATTCTTAGTTTCTTTGCATTGGGTTAGCACCATGTTCTTTTGGCTCTGAGAAGTTTGTATTACCCACCTTTTGAAGCCTGTTTCTGTCAATTCATCACATTCATTCTCCATTCATCTTTGATCCCTACCTGGTGAGGAGTTGTGATCCTTTGGAGGAGGAGCGACATTCTGGTTTTTGGTGTTTTCATCCTTTTTGCACTGGTTTCTTCCGATCTTTGTGGATTTATCTACCTGTGGTCTTTGTAGTTGGTGACTTTTGGATGGGATCTCTGAGTGGACGTCCTTTTTGTTGATGATGAAGTTATTTCTTTCTGTTTCTTGGTTTTCCTTCTAATAGTCAGGGCTTTCTGCTGTAGGACTGCTGGGGGCCCACTCCAGACCCTGCTTGCCTGGGGATCACCCACAGGGGCTGCAAAACCATAAGGGTCGCTGCCAGTTTCTTCTTCTGTTAGCTTCATCCCAAAAGGGTACCTGCCAGATGTCAACCTGAGCTCTTCTTTATGAGGTGTCTCTTTGGGTATAAAGGGGTCAGGGAGCTGCTTGAGGAGACAGTCTGTCCCTTACAGGAGTTCATGTGCTGTGCGGGGAACTCTGTTTTTCCATACAGAACTGCTGGGCAGGTACTTTTCAGTCTGCTGGAGTGGAACTCATAATCACCTCTTTTCCCAGGTGCTCTGTCCTAGGAAGTTTGGCTTTATTTATAAGTTCCTGTCAAGCTGCTGCCTTTTTTCATAGATTCCCTACCCCACCTGGAGTAGTCTAGTCACAGTCTGCCATCAGAAGTGTTGCTGAGCTGTTGCAGGTTCTGCCCAGCTGCTGTGTGAACTGCCTCCATAGTGGTGGACTGCCTCATTCGTGATGTTCACCCTTCCTCCCACTGAGTTGAACCTTTCTGGGTCCAGCCGCATTTGCTGCAAAACTCTCAATCCAGAGCATTTCAGATTGCTTTTTTTTGAGGGTGGTACCCACTGAACCAGATTGCCTGGCTCCCTGTCTCTGCCCCCTCCCTTTCAGTTGAATGAGTGGCTCTGTCTCCTAGGTGTTCCAGGTGCCAGTTGAAATGGCTGCCAAAATTTCTGTGAGTTTCTGTGCACCAACCCTGCACCAGCTGAAACCACTGTGCTGAAAACTCCTGGTGCTTTTTGGTCTGGGAATCTCCTGCTCTGTGAGCAGTGAACATTTGTTTGGACATGTGGTGGGCACTTATCCTCTGTGTTGTTCTTGCTGGGAACTGCACTCTGGAGCTGTTCCTATTTGGCCATCTTGGATCCTCCTAATGCATGGTTTTTGAACTAAATTGCCTTCCCTTAAGAGAATGTTCATGTGCATAGAAAAGATTTATGTGACACTGAGTTTTCAGTAAGATGGTGGAATAGGAATTTCCAGTGCTTGATCCCCCCACACAACTCCACAGCAGGAACATCAATTTAAACAATTATACACACAACATAAATACCTGCACAAGAGCTAAAGAAACTCAGTAAGAAATTACAACACTTGGTATACCACAGAAAGAGGAAAAGATGAACTAAAGAGGGTTGGAAGAACAGTTTTACATTACTTGCATCATTCATCCCTCAAACCCAGGAAACCCATTCCAGAGAGAAGTATCTGCTTGGGGAAAGAACAGGGAAGTGAGCACTAAACTTTCCTTCAAACTCCTACACCAGGTTGAGCCTAGTAACATCCAGCAGATCCAGGCAGGGCTGTTTAACCGCAGATTCCCAATCAGTACCAACAGACTAAGCCTCAACACTTTCTCCAGAGCCAGGCTGGATGCACAGCCTAGGGTTCCAGACTTACCTGGCAGACTCAGTTTCTGAAACTGTTCCACTACCAGGCCAACCTCAGTGAACCTAGGCTCTGGACCAACTGTAGCACTCAGCTATCCCCAGTGGCCCTGGGCTTTTGGCATGCTCCAGTGCTAGGCCAGTCACCATATACTCCGACTCTTGACACCCCTGTAGCAGGGTGACAAGCATAACTATAATCATCAGACCAGCTGCTGCAGACCCAGCTTCAAATTGGATCCTTTGAATACAGGCTTTAAACTCACCCAGTACCAGAAAAACACCTGTGGCCCCAAGTCCTAGCGCAGGTCCAGAACTATTTCAGTAGTCCCCAGTGCTGGGCAGGCTCCTACATACCTAGGATTTAAGACTACTCTACGAACTTTAAAAGGTTTTAGGGCAGCACATGTGAATCTAGTCTTCAAACCAGGACCTGCACACTCAGCATCAGGCTGATGGCCCTTGTGAACTGAGGCTCTAAGATAAACCCTGTAGACTCAGGCTCTAGCCTAGCCTACATAGACCCAGAACACAGGCTCATCTCCACAGACTCAGGCTTCATGCCCACCCCAGCACCAGGCAAGCCACAGGGGACTCAGGCTCCAGACAGCAAAGTGAATTCAAGTGTCAGGATTATCCTAGTTCCTGGCCAGCTCCTGCACAATCAGACTGAAGGCTTACCCCACAGCTAGATCAGCCACTATCAATGCAGGCTGAAGGCTCTCCCCACAGCTAGATCAGCCACTATTAATGCAGGCTGAAGGTCAATCCATGCAGATATAGGTTTCAGACTCACACTTCTGGATCCAGATTCCAGGCACAACCTTACAGACCCATCAATAGGTCAACTTCAACGGATCCAGGGTACAGTCATACTTCTGCAGACCCAGACACCAGATACACCTATCTGCTGACCCAGGCACTAGGCCAACCTGCTTGATGACTTCAGCAGCAACCTTACACACAAACCATACCAGATTTCTCTGTGTGAGCATATTGGTGAAAAGCTTTCCCAAACAAAGCCAACCTACAGAGACTGGAAGATGTTCCTACTTCTTCAAGTATACACACAAAAATACATGGTCACAAATTCAAAAACAATCAGGAAGAAATGACACTACTAAAGGAGCAAAATAAAGTAAAAGTAACTGATTAACTAAAGAAATGGAGATTTATAAACTGTCAGATAAAAAATATAAAATATTTGGTTTAAAGAATCTCAGCACATTTACAAAATACAGAAAAATTAACAAAATTATGAAAATAAACAGAAAATACTAGAAATTTAAAAAGAAGTTATTTTTTTAAATTAAAAATTCTGGTGCTAAAAAATATAAAAAATTCAATAAAAATTGAAAAGAGAGCATCGACAGCAGAACTGATCATAAGGAATAATTTCTATAAGAAAAGACAGTTTATTTGAAACCATACCATCACAGGAAATGAAGTCAAATAAAAAAAGAAATGAAGAAAGATTATGGGATTTATTGGACAGTGTCAAAAGAGCATACATTTGAGTTATAAGAAGAAGAGAAAGTTCCGAAAGAAGAAGAGAAAAACAAAGGTTTAGAAAGCTCAGTTTAAAAAATAGCAGAAAACTTTTAAAATTATATATATATATATATATACATACACACACACACACATATGCATATATATATACTTTTTTTCATGTATAGGAATGTCAAATATCTCTAATAAAATTGAAACCAAACAAGAATATTCCAAGACATAATTTCATGTAACTGTTAAAAGTCAAAGGCAAAAAGAGAATCCTGAAAGCAGCAAGAGAAGAGAAGAAAATAATATATACATTCTTTAAAATAAGACTAGCAAAAAATTAAGTCAGGAGTAAGCAGAATAATACATTCAAATTGCAGAGTATAATATATATATATAAGAACCAAAAATCTAAAAACAGGTTTGTATCTGGCACTCCTGTTCTTCAGAATTGAAAGAGAGATAAAGATTTACCTAAACAAACAAAAATAAGGGAGTTCATTACCATTTGACCTGTCTTACAAAAAATGCTAAAGAGAGTTTTTCAGGCTGAAAGAAAAGAACACTAATCAATAACATGATAATATAACACTGATTAAACAAATTGAGGAAGTAACAAATAAATATAAAGATATTCTGTGTTCATAAATTGGAAGACTTAATATTGTTACAATGTCTATACTACCCAAAGTCATTTAAAGATTCAATGGGATACTTACAAACTATTAATATATTTTTCACAAAATTGAAAAAAATCAGAAATGTCCATGGAAATTTAAAAGACCCTGAATAGCCAAAGTGATCTGGGAAAAAAAATAAAATAAAAGATGGAGGCATCACCTCCATCTTTACTTTACTTTAAAATATATACTTTATATACTTTTTATAATACTATAAAATACTTTATATACTTTTTATATACTTTATATAAAGTATAAAATATATACTTTATATACTTTTTTATACTTTAGTTTAAAATATACTACAAAGCTATACTAATCAAAACAGTGTGGCACAAAAAACAGACACCTAGACCAATAAAAGAGAAAAGAGAGCCCAGAAATAAATCTATGCATTCATAGTCAATTCATTTTTGACCAAGGTGCCAAGAAAACACAATGAAGAAAAACCTACCTCTTCAATAAATTATGTTGAGATAACTGAATATTCACACATAGAGAAATAAAATTAGTCCATCTTCTAGTACCAGATACAAAAACCAAATCAAAATGAATAAAAACTTAAATATAAGCCTTGAAATTATAGGACTATAAGAAGAAAACATAGAGGAAACCACCATATCATAGTCAGGGAAGTAATTTTTTAGATATGACCTCAAAAGCACAGGCAACAAAAGTCAAAACTGACAAATGGGATTACCTCAAACCAAAAAATTTTTTATACAGAAAAGAAAACAATCAACAAAGTAAAGAGACAACCTAGAGAATGGGACAAAATATTAGTAAAGTATACATCCAGAAACAGTTTAATATCCAAAATATGTAAGGAACACAGACAACTAAACAGCAGAAAAACAAATAGCCTTGGGGGGAAAAAATAGCTAAAAAGTAGGAACAGACATTTCTCAAAAAGAAAGATAACAAATGGCCAACAAGTATATGAAAAAAAAATGCCCAACATCACTAATTGTCTGGAAATGTAAATCACAATCACAATAAGATATCACCTTAGAATGGTTATTATAAAGAAAAAAGATAACAAGCATTTTCAGTGATGTGGAGAAAAGAGAACACTGGCACACTGTTGGTGAGAATGTAAATTAGTATAGCCATTAAGAAAAACATATTGAAATTTCCTCAAAATACTAAAAATAGAGAGATATGATCCAGAAATACCACTATGGGGAATATATAAAAGATCATAATAATAAAATAAATAAATAAATACAATCAGTATGTTGAAGAGATATCTGCACTCCCATGTTCATTACATTATTCATAGTAGACAGGATATGGAATTAACTTACCTGTTCATCAACGGACAAATGAATAAAGAAAATGTTATATATATACATGCTGGCATTCTATTCAGCCATAAAAAAAATTGTCCTTTACCACAAAATAGATGAACCTGAAGGACATTAAGTAAAATAAGCCAGGCACAGAAAGATAACTGTTGCATGATCTAATGTACATATTGAACTTTAAAAAGTTGAACTCACAGAAGCAGTAAGTAGAATGGTGGTTATTAGGGTCTGATGGGGAGAAGATATTAGGATATATTGATCAAAATTCATAAAATTTTAGATAATAGAAATAAATTATCTAAAATCTGCTGTAAAACATAGTGGGTATAGTAATAATGATGTATTTTATTGTTAAAAATCATTAAAAGAGTAAATTTTAAGTATTCTCACTGTAAAACATGACAAATATGTGAAGTAACATACACGTTAAATAGCTAGATTTTGCCATTCTGCAATGTACACCTATTTGAAAACATTATTTTTTATGGCTGCACATGATAAATGAATACAAATTACATTTATCAAAAAAAAGAGAAAGAAATGTATGGCCTTTAGAATTATAGGATATCTAAAATATCCCTTTACTATAAACAGAACAAATAAATTTAAATATTTTAAAATTCCAATGTTGTAAGAATAAAATACTCTATGCAAAGCTATAAGGAATTTCTATTAGCAGTTTTGTCACCCATCATCAGTTCGTATGTCACTGAGTGTGTTAGAAAATAAGGTATTGCCATCAACATAATAGCTCTCCAAAAGTATCAACTGCCTAATCCCCAGAATGAAAGAGACTTTGGATATGTGATAAAGATTAAGGACCTTCAAATGAAGAGATTGTCTTGGCTTATCCAGGTGGACCAATCTAATCGCGAGTACTAAAATAGAGAACTTTTCCTGGCTTCCGTCAGAAGGAGAGAAATGACCACAGAGAAGGACAGAGAGATGCAACACTTTGGGATTTGAAAGCAGAAAGTGTGGAGGCACAGCCAAGGAATGTGGATGGCCTCCAGAAGCTGGAAAAGAAAAAGAAACAGAATATTCCTTAGAGGTTCCTGAAAAAAAAAAAAAGCCCCATTGACAGCTTGATTTTAGGCCAGTGAGAACTGTGTTGGACTTCTGACCTATAGAACTGTAACAAAAGAATTTTCTTTTATAATTCACCAAGTTTCTGGTAAAATATTGAAGCAACAATACATAAATGATACATAGGGATAAAAAGATAAATAAGACATGTGTGTTATCTAAGTAGAATAATAGTAGTATGTATTATGCCAGTGTTAAAAATGAAAATGATGCCGTTGGTGATCATGCTGATATTGACAGTGATGACAACTAATTCAGCATTTATGGGTGGTCACTATGCTCTAGGAATTTTTCCGAGTGTTTTAGATAAATAATCCTAATAGCAATACTCTGAGGTAGTTGTCTTGTGAGATGTTCTCTCTGTTCTACAGACAAGAAAATTAAGACATAAAAACACTGTGTAACTTACCAAGGATAGCAGATCCAGGGAGAGGCAGAACTGGACTTCAAAATCAGGCACCTAACTTTGTGAGAGTTAGAAGTATGTCTTAAAAGTAAAATTTGGCCAGAAGGCAAAAGGCAATGTGGATTTCCATGCAGTTTGTGAAGTCCTTTTAAAAAATCTTATTTCCTGGTAAAAATTTCTCTTTAATGCAGTCAAATTAAAGTAGGGACTGGTTCAAAGAAACCGCCACTACTCTACTTGGTACAGTAAGGAGAGTTGAACTAAAAGAGATGGTCAGGAACCTTCCCTAATACAACAGAATCTCTAGCAAAAGGAATGAGTGATTCATAATTTGATTAGCATATATATTTAAAATTGCTAATTGAGATTTTCTAAATTGTGGTTTTATTTTAATTATTACATGTTAATAAAGCATTAATTTTTTAAAGATAGAAAGATACACCTGTATAGGGAAGCTGTATTTTAATCTTATGAAACCTCATATATACATATACATATATACATGCACATGTGTATACAAATGTAGATATACTCTGTGTAAATTCAAATCACATATTATAAAATGCATAAAATAAGCAATTAACCTTTCATAATCATGATTCATGCACATATTTATTGTTTTTGTGTGATATTTTTATTGTGTGTAAGAATGGCTCAACAACACATAAATTTAGGTTAAAATTAGTTTGGAACAGACAATCAGTTTTTAAAAAATATATGTTGAAATTTATCCATTAAAATAACAGTAAAATTACATTTTTCAATAAGCCTAAAGGTCAGTATAGAGGAGGTAAAATTTTTCATAGACACTGACTAAGCTGAATTTAATGATTTTGACTTAGTAGAACATTTTCTTTCCTGAGAACAATATAAAATTGTGCTTTATATGCATACATAGATACACACATATTCACTAATTGTTTCTACTCATTTATATGTATAGCTATATACCCATATTACCTTTTACTTTATGTAAAATTTCCAAAATGCTTAATGTGTCAATATAATAATTATAGCTAGTTTTACTTCAAAACATAGACATAAAGATGGTTACATGCCTGTAGAAGTTCATGGAATTAGGAATCATATTCTATTTATTTTAGCAGATATTTTCTTAATTAAAAGTTTGACTCATATGAAGTCATTTAACAGACCTGTTATGCATTATTCATATATGCAAAATAGCCCATATGATCTGAATGCAATTTTCATTTTTAAAATTACATATTCCTAAATTAGAGATGAAAACAGTCAAAATAGATGCCTCACAATTTTGTGCTAGCCACACAATGGATTGGATCACACATCTTATGCCAGTTAAGAGGGTTTCTGTCTTCAACTGCTTTTATATTGAAATATAAATTCCTGAGTTTCTTCTTATAGTATCAATGTCTCCAAAATTACACAAAGAAAAAAAAATAGACAAATAATTTTCTGTATGCCAAGAAATATTAAAGTAGTCAATGTAATATCTCATAAAACATTTATAAATAATCAAACGCTAGCATACCCAGTGCATACTTGGGAAAGGTGAATGTAATATAAACTTAAATAATACATTTCTATAAAAAGCTTTAAAGGCTTAAGTTGTGATCTTTCATTTTCATCTACTGTGTATTCAGCCACACAACTCAATAATGTTGACAAATCTAATTTTCTAAAAGGCTTGAGGTTGTTTTTGATGCAACAATGATAGCAAGATTTGCTGATGGGTGTCTGAGTCCAGTGAGTCTTGTATTACAGCAATGAGGCAGCAGACATAATAAAAGACATTCTGGCCAAATAGTTTTCTTTTATATCTTTAATAGTGTTTTTAGTCAGGGTAAATATCATTCCAGGTCTTTTATTAATTTAATAGCCTATATATTAAAATGTAGACCTCAATCTCAGGCAAGCTTTGAAGTAATCGGAGTTAAGCAGAATTGCATGAGGTAGGTGGTTGAATAATGGTATTAGGAAAGTGTTAAGTTTTAAAAGGTATAATGAATACTATGAAGTAGAAATTTTATCTTAAATCTGAAATCATTAAAAGGTTACCTAAGGCTGTGTATATATCATTAAAATCATTAAAAGATTGCCTAAGGAGATATATAGTTTCACAGTTTGAAAGAAAGGCTGGCACTAGTTAAATTGTCTTCACAAAAATCTATAAAAATGATTCTTTAAAGTATAATAGTGGTATAAAAGTTAATATGGGAACCCAGGATGTCAAAATTAGTTGCCAGTTAAGCTGTCCCCTCAGGAATTTTTTAGGTCTAATAGGGAGCTTCCTTTCCATAGTACTATGTAGCTATATACCACTACTGATCATTATTTCAATACTACTACCACCTGCAAAGGAGTTATATATTAAATTAGATAAACAAATGCAAGCATATTCATTCAAATACAAATTAATCTTCATGGATTTTGAAGTAAACATACAAAGAAGACTTAATGCATCTCTGCCATAATTTGTGTTCCAGATTCAATTCAAAAGACTAACATAATTAATTTGTAATTAAAGAAAAGAGATATTACTTGCAAATTATAAACTTTCAACAAAATTTTTTTTTATTCCATTTTTAACAACACAGTTTCTGGAAAAAGTTTTTTCATCACTTACAGAAACAAGTAATTATAGGAATATTTATCAAAATCAGAAAAAATAAAGATATCCTCTATAGAGCAGCGTAGTAGGTGAATCACAGTAAAAGGAAAGAACATGGCTTGGTTTGCATGGATGAAGCATAAAAACTCAGCAAAGACTTGTCAAGTGTGTAATACATGTGTTCCAGGTATACAGAAGGGATAGAGACCTAGGAAAAGAACATTCTAGACAGAAGGAAAAACAACTGCAGAGGTTCTTACATTTTACTTTTGGGGTACAACCATCTGATTCATGTATAATTATATTTGTACAAACATGCTTTCAAAAAAATAAATCAATATGTAAGCACTTACATTGTGAGGTGTTCTTAAAAATGAGCCACTTTCTTCCAGAATTCTAAAATGTTATTGAGCAGTATCTAAGATTGAGAACTCAGAAAGGGCGCTAACTCTCCCTAATTCAAAGGCCCTAACTTAGGGATAAGTTATATCGACATATATTCACATGACCTTCATGGAAACCATTGTACAACTTATGGTTGAAAATTAGGTCATTTTATTAAAGACGAATGTTTCATGTGCCAAGCAATTCACATATATTTTATATTATCTTCCATAATATCATATATATGGTAATTCAATTCAGTTATCTATCTACTTCTCTGGACACCCTAATTTTACTCATATATACATTTTTTAGACAACTTTACTCACATGTATATGAATAAAATTAGAAGATCCTTAAAAGCTCAATGCAAGAGAATTATCAATATTTTAACCATCTAATGGTTTCTTGGGAGATCCTACTTACTAAGCTATTTGTGTTGGACTTAACTTAGAGCTCACCTAGTGTGAAAGGCCTTTCCTCCAGAGGTAGTTGTAAATATATATATATATACATATATACATATGGGCAATTGTTAAATTTCCCAGCCTATGGGTGTGAATAGGAGTTGTAATAAACAACTAATTAAAAACCATTTGTTCTTGAAAATCTTACCTGACAAGAAACCCAAGCAGCACTCAGGGGATCGGAGGAACACACTTTATTACGCCGGCAGGTTCAGAAGAGTTCTCACCCAAAAGTCTGGACCCCGGCTTAGAATAGTACACAGTTTTTGTAGGTAAGGGGTAGGGGAAGTAACTCAGGACTTTAGACAATGCAGCAGGTTTTAGACAACGCGACAGTTTCTCTTAAAGGATTTCCAATTAGTAAGCAATAAGCTGATGTACAGAAGAAGGAAGAGGAAGTTACAAAAATAGGGACAGTTTCAAAACAGGGATGGTTGTTGATGACAAGCTGACAAAATCCTGAGCAAAATTTCCACTTCACTTTAAAGGGAAATCTGTCTAATGAAATATTGTTAGGGATTCTCTACTGATTCCTGGAGATGTAGAAGAACACACGCATGCAGAGGACTTGGTGCGTGCCCAAGACTGTGTACATACCCGGGATGTCCAGGCCCTGAGATTCAGGCCCTAATCTCTATGTTCTAGTTAACCTTGAGAATATGCATAAGCAGAAAGTGAAGTCTGAATCAGGACTGTCAATGATCAGGCTGAGTATTGAAGGCATAACTCAACATGCATACAGAATTTTTTCACAAAGATTAGAATACTTATTTGTTCTTGGCAGCGAAGGAACTCCTTGTCCAGTCATTGAATGACCATTAAGTGAATTGAGCAGAGACTGTAGTAAACACACATGATAAAGATACAAATTTTACAGAATTATAGCACAGAAGTCACTAAACCAAAACAATGACAAGCAGCAATAACAACAGCCTTGGGAAGATGCTCATGTCAAGAATTGCAACTTTATATTATTTAAAGTGTACAATTATCAACCAAAAATTATGAGATGTGTAGAAAAAGAGAGTGGAGTTCTCCTAATTGCAGTGATAGTTTACCATTTCATTGCTGTTAGTGTCATGTGTTAGTGACTGTTTTGTATCTATTGGAATACATAAGAAAATAATATCAATAACATGTAATAATGTCTAATATTCACATGTAGTTTCCATTTGACCTTAAGTCAAAAGTGAAGGGAACATTATACTATTCTGTGTTTACATAATTTAATAAAAACAAAATACATGAGGAAATGAGATCATAATAATTTATAACCATAAACTTTAAAATAACAGACATTATAAATATTTTATGTTCGTTTGACCAAGCTTGAAGACAATTCATGCTCTTCCAGTAAACCACTGCTATCGAAAATAAAACTATCAGCTCTTATATTGGCATTGTTTTATGAGTAGACATGTTTATTTTGATTACTAGTTTCTACTTTAGTCAGTTAATTTTTTAATATTAATTATTTTGTCACTCTGCCATGTCATTTACATGACATAACTTTTTTTTAACTTTTAGAGTGAGATTTCCAGGGACCCTGATATTTCACATAAGCTGTGAAAAACATCCTGAGAAGGAACAAGGAATTGACATGTGAAATCAAATGTATTGCTACATGTGTTGCTTCATAGCATTTGTAAAGATTTCTGGCCATGCCTGATGACTCACACCTGTAATCCCAGCACTTTGGGAGGCCAGGGCAGGCGGATCACCTGAGGTTAGGAGTTCAAGACCAGCCTTCCCAACATGGCAAAACCTTTTCTCTACTAAAAATACAAAAAAATTAGTCAGGCATGCTGGTGGGTAACTGTAGTCTCAGCTACTTGGGATTCTGAGGCAGGAGAATTGCTTGAACCCGGGAGGTGGAGATTGCGGTGAGCTGAGATTACACCACTGCACTTCAGCCTGGGTAACAAGAGCAAAACTCTGACTCAAAACAAACAAACAAAACAAGATTTCAATAGTTTATTCCTATTCTACAATACAATAAACAATGATTTAGAGCCAAATCCAATTTTGAATTTAATTAAGCATAATGAAGCATGGTATAGCTTTACAAATATGTGTTTTTGAGACAGTGGTGAATGTACTCTACAACCGACAGTTTAAAAGGCATTGGAAAATAAGTGCATTAAGTCCTAGCTTACTCATTTAAACCATGAGGATACTAATATCTTTCATAAAAAGTTGACCAGGCTTATTGTCACATCTGTAAATAAACTTGTCTAACTCTTAGGTTGTGATAATTAGTTTAACAAGAGTATTTATATAGTGATATATAGCTAATGTGGCAAATGATATCAAATACAATTAGTATGATTTTTTATGTATTTATACTCATATATACAGAAAAGTTAACTTAATGCTGATTCTATTTGAAGAATATTTGCAGTAATTTTGTGAGAGAAGTTTAATACAAATCTACATAAGAACTCAATACTAAATTAATTACTTGATAGACTTTTGAAAATTCCATCAGTCACCACTCATGGTTACTCATATGTATTATACATTAAACATTTCCTCAAAGAAGAAAACAATTTCCCTCTAAATCTAGAAAATGTACATGTTCTTAATAATATAAACTAGGCAAATAATTTGGAGGGAGCATTCACTTTCTTATTTGTTATGCCCATGTTTCTTTAAAACCCTAATTAGTTATTGATTGCAGTCACCCTGCTGTGCTATCAAATACTAGGTCTTATAAATGCATTGCAAGAAGGTGTAAACCCCATTTTACGTGATGTGATTATTACCTATTGCATGCCTGTATCAAAACATCTCTTGTAAGCCTGAAATGTACTCACAAAAATTACTTTTTTTTAAAAAAAGGAAAACCCTAAGTTGTATTAAGTCTGATGTCCTAAGAAGCTGGCTATCATAACATAGTTCTAAGTTGACTTTCACATAGAGTAGGTCAGTAATTTTTTTAAGAAAATGATACTTTAACCACTTTTATTTTCTCAGCATCTGATACTGTAGCATATGCTTTATAAAATATTGCTGAATAAAGTTTATTCTTCTAGCATTTTAGTCTTATTTAAGTTATACTTAAATATTAGGGAATTTTGATTAATATTCTGAATGAATTTAGTACTCTGTGATGAAATGACTGAACTCTAAACCAAAAATTTCTTTTAGAACTGACAATATATTTAATTTCTATAATTTGAGTAAAAATGTTTACCTGTAAATTTTAATATCAAATGCTCATATACCTAGAAACCATCATTTTTCACAAGTCTATAGCTAATTTTTGTAAAAATGGAATGCACATTCATTTTTCTTTTGGGTATAACACATATTTTTTACTGACATCCTGAGGATATCAGCACAAAAAAAATGTTTCTATACTCTGGAAAAAAATTTGATTAAAGAAATATAAGCTATCAATTCAGTTCTATAAAGTCAATTCAGCAACATAAAAAGTATTCCAAACCTAAAAGTCTCTTTCTCTAATGTATTTCTTCACAGCAAGCCTCATTTTCTTTAACCATAATAACTCCCAGAATAATAACCCCATCATTATAAATAAGAAAGAGGTTATTTCCATTTTTAATGGCATATTAAGTAAACTTACTGTGTATTTGCTAAAACCTCAACATGTTTACCTTTCCTGATTAGTGTTACATATTCCATACCTATGTTTTACCATGTCCTTTCCATTAAAATCATGCTGTTTTACATCCAATTCCCTATACTTCATTGATATATTGATCATATGTATACCTTCTTTTTTTTGTGATCAGTAATTTATTTTTATTGAAGTTTACCAAAATACAGTTCATGGCAGATTAGAATTTCTTTAAAAAGTTTTTAAATCATACTTTAAGTTCTAGGGTACAGGTGCAGATCATGCAAGATTGTTACATAGGTATACACATGCCATGGTGGTTTGCTGCATCCATCCCCCTGTCACCTACATTAGGTATTTCTTAATCTCTAACATACATAAACTTCTGTGAATTTTCCTCTACATGCTTGTCTACTACCATCCTTATCCTGTGGTACAGAAATAGAACTCTTAGAATGCAAACAGGCTCAAACTCCCGTTATCCATTTCCAAGTCCCTTGCTCATATTCCCTTATCTGTTCATCATGTTCCAATATGCCATAGTTTCTTACCTTCAAGACTCAGCTGTAGAAGGTGTTTTCTGATCTTCACAGAAAAAAGTAGACTTTCTATTCCCTCAAACCCACATGATACGATAGCATCATAGTCATTATATTTTACTAATTTATTTTCTCTTCTATATCATAAAGATTTGGAAGATGGTACTGTGTCATGTAAATAACTGCCTTCCTAGCACCTGACATAAATAGACAGTTGGTAAATATTTATGTTTTCATGAATAAATAAACTAATTCAACCAGAAAGCAATTTGGTATTCTAATGCATTCTAAAATATGTACTTATTTTCTTATTTATTGCTTAGATTGTTACAGATAGTTTGTAAGGTATAATCCATGTGCCCTAATAGAGTGGAAGGTGCTGAAGATAAATAACAGGAAAGGTCACCAGTTCAGCTCTGAAGAGTTAATCATTTACACAAGCATGAACAAATAGAAAGACTTTATTGTTATTATAATAATTATGCAATCTGCATTCCAAAAATCTTCTCAATACATTAACTCTAAGGTTAAAAGAATAAATAAAGCCTGGGAGAATTCTTAACACAATGAGATTGTGAAACTATATATATATATATATTTTTTTTTCTTTCTTTCTTTCTTTCTTTTTTTTTGTTATGAGGGAGTCTCACTCTGTTGCCAGGCTGGTGTGCAGTGGAGGGATCTTGGCTCACTGAAACCTCTGACTCCTGGTTCAAGAGATTCTCTTGCCTCAACCTTCCAGTAGCTAGGTGACAGGCATGCACCATGCTAGTTAATTTTTGTGCTTTTAGTAGAGACAGGGTTCCACCAAGTTGGCCAGGATATGCTCGATTTCCTGACCTCGTAGTCTGCCTGCCTCAGCCTCCCAAAGTGCTGGTATTACAGGCTGAGCCACCGCACCCAGCCTGAAACTATATTTTTTAAGAGAAGTTCTTCTAACCTGATAATGTGGTAAGTTAAAAGATATTTTTTCTCCTATGATCATTTCATACAGATTTCCAATTTTTCAGATGTCAATGCATCCCAATTCTTCTTGGGAAGTAACAAACAGAAGTAACTTGGTTCTGCATAAGCAAACGGCTGCAGAGATTCAACTCACAACCACTGCCCTCACCATAAAAGTGAAGAAATACTTTGAGCCTAGCGCATATTTCTGAGTAGCACAGAGAGGTAAATAGTGCTATAATAACGGTATAATATGTTTAGTGTATCTTCAAATTGCCCCCTTTTGAAGAATCATCTGTTTTCTACTTTTTCAATGGAAATAAACTAATTTTTAGAGACCCTGATATTTCACATATGTAGATAGGTGCTGAAATTTCAGGTTCAGGATACATCAATACATCTATCTTGAAGGTCACAGAAGATATTGAAATAAGATGCTGAAATAAGAGAGACTTAAATTTGACAGACAATTACCTTCTGGACCTGTGAATATTATTTCAGGTCTGGGCAATGATTGTGCATTACTAGACAAATATTTACATAAACTCTATTGCGTTCATTTTATTATTTATGTCTTTTCATTTGCTTTTTTACTCATAACCCAAAGAACATCGTACATTTAAAAAATATTTTTGTATAGCATTTTAGATATTAGATGGAATATTCTTTTCCCACAAGTCTTGTGACTATCTGCCCTCTTATTAAATTGCTGGCTCAGTCTTTTCTGAAAAAATAAAAGTTGTTTCAAACAACTACAGCAACTTTTTATGTTCTGAAGTGCTTTAGTCCCTCAGGGCAGAGCAATATCCTGAAGTATAAGAGAAAGTTTTAAAAAAGTGGACCAAGAAAGCTCTGCAGGGTACATGGACAGAGGAACAAAGCAACTCCTCTCTATTCTTCACTCCCCAGTATATGTGCCCTATATATTCACAGAGGGACCTATTAGTAAAAAGACACATTGTCTCTGCTTGAAGTTCATGCTGGTGGCCAATCACTGAAATACTAAAAAGCCGTGAAGTTATTTATCTATTTTAGATAAATTCTCTGTTTCTGTTATAGCTAGTGTTCCCATTTTTCAGGACAATTTCATAATATTATTTCTCAGTTAGTCATCTGTGATATCATTCTCTATAGATGGACGTAGACTGTTCATCACACCTGAAGATACTTCCCACATGTGGCATTTGTGTATGTGTGGGGTGTACCCCAAGGTACAACTTAAGATCATATTCTCATGTGCTTCAGCAACACAGAATCATAAGATTCAATCTAGAGATCAATTGCCCACAATTTCTGTAGGAGATATAGTTACATATGAGACAATACCATGCAAATCAATCAATCAGAACCAAAAGACATAATTGCTGCTGACTATAGTAATATTCTATTGTGAAAGATATTCAAGGAAACTATAATAATTATTTACTATGGTGATTAATTTAGTCACATTCATTTGTTTTAATCTACCATTTTATGCAACAAATATACAAACAAAGGAGTTACTGTGAGCTAATCCTTATACAAGGCACTTGTAATACCTTAGTTAATAAACCAAGAAGTCATGTGGATTAAGTTCTGAGTGGAGAAATATAAAACAGATAAACAAAAACAGTAAATATACAAATAACAGTTAGATGATGAATTTAGGGGTTTAAAATCAAGCTTAATAAGGAGAATAGACATTCTTGGTTGGGTATAGAAATAGAATATAACATTTGGATAAAGACTGTAAAGATGTAAAGGGATCTGACTCCTACCTACATCAGATTTCTCAGTGAAATACATTCCAAGCTGGGAGGACAGCTAGTGCAAAGGCGCTGGGGTAGAAACAAGACTGATGCTTTCATGGAAGAGTAAGGAAGGCCTTGTTGCTGGAGTAGAGGGAAAAGTTGCAGGTCAGAGCACATGGATTCTTGAAGACCTCTGCAAGAACTTTGCCTTTTACTCTGAGTAATGGATGAATCATTGGCAGGGTTTGGAACAGAGAGATTATATTATTTGTCATAGTTTTAAAGTGGATTACTATGTCTCTGTGGTGAAAATAGGGCATAAAGGGATAACAGTTTTATGGCATTGGCATAAAAACTGTTATGCAAGTCCTAAATGGTGTTTATCTGAAAAATGATGGTAGCTGTAGAAACTGGAAAAAATAGTACAATTTTAGATGTATCGATAGTCAGAGCCAGCTTCCTACACAGATTACATTTTAAAACTTAAGATATCAAGAAATGTATTAGTGTTGAAGATATTTTTAAAAATATAATAACTTGCTAGAGTTTGGAATTTAAGTTGTACAAAAAGATAGTGGTGCTATACTCTCTCATGTTCCCTCTGTTGAAAACTACATTTGCCAGATCTTTAGTGTCTTATTTTCTCATCACTTAGACATCTACTCTGATATTCCCTCTTCAGCACAACTTTCTTAACAACTCTATTTTGAGTAGCACTTTCCATCATTCCTTTTTGCCCCTTAATCTGCTTTTTCTCCTTTCTTGCTCTGCATTACTATTTAACATTATATTTTTATTTCCTTATTTTAATTTTTATTTCTCCATTAGTATAGTGCAATATTTATGATAACAGGGTGGTTTTTTAATTTTTTTTTTTTTGCTTTTGCTATCAGAACTCCTCTGTTTAAAATAGTGTCTGTCATAAAGGAAATCCTTAATAAATATGTTAAATGAATATGTTTCAAAATTTCTTAATCAAACCATTTTTTTCTTGGTAACTTATTTCACATGTCCATTTTTATTAGTACACAAAAACTACTCTTTGTTTTTAATTGGTACTAACAGTATACATAAAATGATCACATATAATAAATTGCTATTTTTAACCCTTCTAAATTTTCTCCAAATGCTTTATTTGGAGAAACACTATATTTTCTCCAAACTAAATTTTCTGCAGTGCTTTATGAATATTGTCTGGGTTTTGAATTTGCTGCTTTATTCAAAGGCACTCTATAGCAGCAAACTAAATAATTAAAGTAGAAAAAAGTGATCTGCCTCTACCAAACTATAGCAGATCTGCAGAAGAGGTGCCTGACTGTTAGAAGGAAAATTAACAAACAGAAAGAAATAACATCAACATCCACAAAAAAAAAATGCCCACACAAAAATCTCATTCAAAGGTCATCAGCATCAACTATCAAAGGTAGATATAGACAAGAAGATGAGGAAAATCCAGCACCAAAATGCTGAAAATTTCAAAAACCAGAATGTCTCTTTCTTCCAAAGGATTACAACTCCTCACCAGCAAGGGAACAAAACTGGATGGAAAATGAATTTGACAAATTGACAGAAGTAGGCTTCAGAAGGTAGATAATAACAAACTCCTCCAAGCGGGAGGAACATGTTCTAACCCAATTCAAGGAAGCTAAGAACATTGATTAAAGGTTACAAGAACAGGTAACTAGTTTAACCAGTTTAGAAAAGTACATAAATGACCTGAGGGAGCTGAAAAACACAGCAGGAGAACTTAGTGAAGCATACACAAGCATCAATAGCCAAATCAGTCAAGCAGAAGAAAGGATATCAGAGATTGAAGATCAACTTAATGAAATATAGTGTGAAGACAAGATTAGAGAAGATAGAATAACAGGGAACCAACAAAGCCTCCAAGAAATATGGGACTATGTGAAAAGATCGATCCTATGATCGACTGGAGTACCTGAAAGTGACAGGAAGAATGGAACCAAGTTGGAAAACACACTTCAGTATATTATACAGGAGAACTTCCCCAACCTAGTAAGACAGGCCTATATTCGAATTCAGGAAATACAGAGAACATCACTAAGATACTCCTCAAGATGAACAACCTCAAGACACATAATTGTCAGATTCACCAAGGTTGACATGAAAGAAAAAATGTTACGGGCAGCCAGAGAGAAAGATCAGGTTACCTACAAAGGGAAGTACATCAGACTAACAGTGGATCTCCCTGTGGAAACCCTACTAGCCAGAAGAGAGTGGGGTGAATAGTCAACATTCTTAAAGAAAAGAATTTTCAACCCAGAACTTCATATCCAGCCAAATTAAGCTTCACAAGTAAAGAAGAAATAAAATCATTTACAGACAAGTAAATGTTGAGGGATTTTGTAACCACCAGGCTTGCCTTACAAGAGCTCCTGAATGAAGCACTAAATATTAAAAAGAAAAACCAGTACCAGCCACTACAAAAACATACCAAAATATAAGGACCAACAATACTATGAATAAACTGCATCAAATAATGTGCAAAATAATCAGCTAGCATCATGGTGACAGGATTGAATTCACACATAACAATATTAACCTTAATGTAAATGTGCTAAATGTCCCAGTAAAAAGACACAGACTGGCTAATTGGATAAAGAGTCAAGACCCATTGGTGTCTTGTGTTCAGGAGACCCATTTCACATGTGAAGACACATGTACACTCAAAAAAAAAATGGATGAATATTTACAAAGCAAATGTAAAGCAAAAAAAAAAAAAAAAGCAGGGGCTGCAAACCTATTCTCTGATAAAACATGCTTTAAACCAACAAAGATAAAAAAAATGAAGAACGGTATTACATAATGGTAAAGGGATCAATGAAACAAGAAGAGATAACTATCCTAAATATATATACACCCAGTATAGGAGCACCCGTATTCATAAAGCAAGTTCTTAGAGAGCTACAAAGAGACTTAGACTCCCACACAATAACTGTGGGAGACTTTAACACCCCACTGTCAATATTAGATCAATAAGACAGAAAATTAACAAGGATATTCAGGACTTGAACTCAGCTCTAGAACAAGTGGACCTAGTAAACATTTACAGAACTCTCCACCTTAAATTAACAGAATATAAACCCTTCTCAGCACCACATAGCACTTATTCTAAAATCAACCACCTGACTGAAGTAAAACATTCCTCAGCAAATGCAAAAGAATGGAAATCATGAAAAGCAGTCTCTCAAACCACAGTGCAATCAAATTAGAACTCAGGATTAAGAAACTCACTCAAATATGCACAACCACATTTAAAATGAACAACCCTCTCTTGAATGACTAAGGGTAAATAAAGAAATTAAGGCAGAAATAAATAAGTTCTTTGAAACCAATGAGAACAAAGACACAATGTACCAGGATCTCTGGGACACACCTAAGCAGTGTTTAGAGGGAAATTTACAGCACAAAATGCACATCAGAAAATGGGAAATATCTAAAATAGACACACTAACATCACAATTTAAAGAACTAGAGAAGCAAGAGCAAACAAATTCAAAATCTAGCAGAAGGCAAGAAACAACTAAATTGAGAGTGGAACTGAAAGAGAAAGAGACACACAAAAAACCCTCCAAAAAATGAATGAATCCAGGAGCTGGTTTTTGAAAACATTAACAAAATACGTAGAGTGCTAGCCAGACTTATGACGAAGAAAAGGGAGAAGAATCAAAAAGACACAACAAAAAATCATAAATGGGATATCACTACTGATACCACAGAAATACAAACTACCATCAGAGAATACTATAAACACCTCTATGCAAATAAACTAGAAAATCTGGGAGAAATGGATAAATTCCTGGACACATACACCCTCACAAGACTAAACCAGGAAGAAGTCAAATCCCTGAAGAGACCAATAACAAGTTCTGAAATTGAGGCAGTAGTTAATAGCCTACCAATCAAATAAAAAGCCCAGGACCAGACGGATTCATAGCTGAATTTTACCAGAGGTACAAAGAGGAGCTGGTACCATTCCTTCTGAAACTATTCCAAACAATAGAAAAAGAGGAACTCCTCTCTAACTCATTTTATAAGTTGAGCATTATCCTGATACTGAAACCTTGCAGACACACACACACACACACACACACACACACACACACACACACACACACACACACACAGAAAATATAAGGCCAATATCCATGATGAACATCGATATGAAAATCCTCAATAAAATAACCTGGCAAACTGAATCCAGCCCCACATCAAAAAGCTTATCCACCACCGTCAAGTCAACTTCAACCCTGGGATGCAAGGCTGGTTCAACATACACAAATCAATAAATGTAGTCCATCACATAAGCAGAACTAATGACAAAAACCACATGATTATCTCAATAGATGCAGAAAAGGCCTTCAATAAAACTCAACACCCCTTCATGCTAAAAACACTCAGTAAACTAGTTACTGATGGAACATATCTCAAAATAATAAGAGTTATTTATTACAAACCCACAACAATATAATACTGAATGGGCAAAACCTGAAAGCATTCCCTTTGAAAACCAACACAAGACAAGGATGCCCTCTCTCACTACTTCTAGAAAGTTCAGGCCAAAGCAATCAGGCAAGAGAAAGATAAAAAGGAATATTCAAATAGGAAGAGAGGAAGTCAAATTGTTTCTGTTTGCAGTTGACATGATTGTATATTTACAAAACCCCATCTTTTTAGCCCCAAAACTTCTTAAGCTGATAAGTAACTTCAGCAAAGTCTCAGGATATAAAACCAATGTGCAAAAATCACAAACATTCCTATACAGCAATAATAATCATGAGTGAACTCCCATTCACAATTGCTACAAAGAGAATAAAATACCTAGGAATAAAACTTACAAGTGACATGAAGGAAATCTTCAAGGAGAACTGCAAGGAAATAAGAGAGGACATAAATAAATGGAAAAACATTCCATGCTCATTGATAGGAAGAATAACTATCATGAAAATGGCAATACTACCCAAAGTAATTTATAGATTCTATGCTATTCCCATCAAGTTACCATTAACTTTCTTCACAGAATTATAAAAATACTACTTTAAATTGCATAGGAAACCAAAAGAACCCATATGGCTAAGACAATCCTAAACAAAAAGAACAGAGCTGAAGGCATCGTACTACCTGATTTTAAACTATACTACAAGGCTACAGTAAGCAAAACATCATGTTACTGATACCAAAACGGATATGTAGACCAACGGAACAGAACAGAGGGCTCAGAAATAATGCCACACATCTACAACTGTTTGACCTTTGAGAAACCAGACAAAAACAAGTAATGAGGAAAGTATTCCCTATTTAATAAATGGTGTTGGGAAAACTGGCTCGCCATATGTAGAAAACTGAAACTCGACCTTGTTTTTACACCTTATACAAAAATTAACTCAAAATGGATTAAAGACTTTAACATAAGACCTAAAACCATAAAAACCCTAGAAGAAAACCTAGGCAATACCATTCATGACATAAACATGGGAAAAGACTTCATGACTAAAGCACCAAAATCAATTGCAACAAAAATAAAAATTGACAAATGATTTCCAATTAGAATAAAGAGCTTCTGCCCAGCAAAAGAAACTATCATCAGAGTGAACAGGCAACCTACAGAATGGGAAAGAAATTTTGCAATCTATCTATTTGACAAAGGTCTAATATCCAGAATCTACAAGGAACTTAAAGAAATTTACAGGAAAAGAAAAATAACCCCATCAAAAAGTGGGTGAAGAATGTGAACAGACACTTCTCAAAAGAAGACATTTGTGCAACCAACAAACATAAAAAAAAGTTCGTAGTCACTGATCATTAGAGAAATACAAATTAAACCACAGTGAGATACTATCTCACACCAGTTAGAATGATGATCATTAAAAAGTCAGGAAACAACAGATGCTAGAGAGGATGTGGAGAAATAGGAACACTTTTACACTGTTAGTGGGAGTGTAAATTAGTTCAACCATTGTGGAAGATGGTGTGGCAATTCCTCAAGTATCTAGAACTAGAAATACCATTCAACCTGGCAATTCTATTATTGGGTATATACCCAAAAATTATAAATCATTCTACTATAAAGACACATACACATATATGTTTATTGCAGCACTATTTACAATAGCAGAGACTTGGACCCAACCTAAATGCCCATCAGTCATAGATTGGATACAGTGATAGATTGGATAAAGGAAATGTGGTACATAGACACCACCCTGGAATTCTATGCAGCCATAAATAAGAATGAGTTTGTTTCCTTTTCAGGGACATGGATGAAGCTGGAAACGAACATTCCCTGCAGACTAATACAGGAACAGAGAATCAAATACCACATATTCTCACTCATAAGTGGGAGCTGAACAATGAGAACTCATGAACACAGGGAGAGGAACATCGGAACATCACGTACTGGGGCCTGTTGTTGGGTGGGTGGCAAAACAGAGGAATGGCATTAGGAGAAATACCTAATGCATACAGGGCTTAAAACCTAGATGACAGAGTGATGGGTACAGCAAACCACCATGGCATACACCTACATAACAACCCTGCAGTTCTGCACATGTATCCCAAAACTTAAAGTATAATTTTTAAAAAAGTGACCTGAATATCTTCCTTAAAAAGTTAACTTTATAAGTAATCATGATATGTTAGGAACAATTTTTTAAAAGTTCCACGAATGCTATGCATGGCATGGACTATGCTTATGCTATCAAAAGTGCTGCACAGCACTTTCTAGTGTAATTATGTTATTAACACACAAATAATACAATTTATCATTTCAACCTTTAAAATGGCAAATATCTACTATTAGGTTGGAGCAAAAGTAATCATGGTTTTTGCCATTACTTTTAATTTCAAAAAATATTTTAAAAGGCCTGAGAGAAAAGACACTTAACAACAAAATATGCTCTAAACCTTGATGTGACAAAAAAGTCACAGAAGGTTTTCAAATATTCTTATTGAAATAGAATTCACATAGAATGAAATGCACAAGCTTCCTTTCTGCAGTTTGTTTAGTTTTGGTGAATGCATACATCCATGTTATCAACACCACTATTCTATTACTATGGATTCAAATATTTGTTATTTCCTAAATTTTTTGCCAAAGTCAGATCATAGATATGTCATAAACAAATACTGGGTAAAATTTGTTAACTATCAATTCCTCTGGTTTGTCAGATAGCAGGGGTCTCCAACCCCCAGGGCGTGGACAGATACCTATGTGTCCATGACCTGTTAGGAGCCAGGCTGTGCAGCAGGATGTGAGTGGCAGGTGAACCAGCATCACCGCTTGAGCTCCACCTGTTCTCAGATCAGCTGCCACATTAGATTCTCGGGAGCACAAACCCTATTGTGAATTGACCATGAAAAGAATTTAGGTAATGTGCTTCTTAAGAGAATCTAATGCCTGATGATCTGAGATGAAAGTGTTTCATCCTAAAACCAACCCCTTTTCCCCCATCCATGAAAAAATTGTCTTTCACAAAACCAGTCCTTGGTGCCAAAAAGGTTAGAGACAAAGGTAGAGTCTTGGTGTACATTGTTGAACATCTAGTGGTCATTCATGTGAAAGGCTGTGGATATTAAATGTATAATAGCTTCTGGTATGAAAGCTTCATGATATATAATATTAGAAAGCTAAAGCTCTGTTTAACTAAAGATTTCATTGGCACATAGAAAATTACAGCACTGAAATTTTCTTTTAATGCTAGTAACTTCCCCAACTTTCAATTCTACATTAGCATGTCTTCTACTTCAGTTTCTTCACTCAAACATTTGTGTTTAGTTCAGCTTAAACTGTTGTGGACTGTAAAGGTGTAAATCTGTAATAGAAATTATAGACAATTTAAATTGATGAAGTTCTGGAAGGATGTGAATCCTCATCTTTTATTTGATAGAGGCCTCCTAAATCTCCTGAGGACTTTCACAGCACTTTTGAAATAGCAGCATAGAATGACACATTTACGAAAATAAAGCCACCCAAGAGAAAAAAATAATAAAACAAGGAAAATAGGGGAAAACACTTGACAAGTAAATGAAAACTTGGGAACTTTGCTGGGCTAGTAGTTTTGTTATTGTTGTTTTTAAGCTTTAACTTTTTATTGCCTCTATGAATATAATAAGTTTTGTATTAGCAATTTCAAATTAAATATTTCAAAATAAAATTAGAAAAATGAATAAAATGACCTCTTCCAGTATCCAAGGAAATGTGAGAAAATAATTAGATTTTACTTAAAAATATAGCCCACTTAAAATAAAATATTTTCAGATGTTTACAATATGGAATATTTAAAAAATCAGATGAAACCTTAGAGAAAGAATCTCATGGCCAAAACAACAAGGGAAAGAAAATATAAAAATCAAAGTAACACATAGAAAGCTGAAAAAATAAATTTAATGCCTATTTGCTTTTCAATGTCTCATTTTCAGCTGTCTGTAAAATATCTCTGCTTGAATATCCTGCTGACACTTAAAACTTAACATGTCTATAACCAAGTTCATTATTTGCTAAAACTTCTCTGTATTCCCATCATTTTCAATATTGCCATTATACTCTTAGCTCAGCAGGCTATTAAATACACAGTCATCTTTGATATCTTCTTGTCCTTAGTCAGCCATATCCCATCTGTCAAAAATGTTCTTCCAAAGCATTTTTCAAATGTAGTACATACTTTTAGTTATTGCAATCAGAACAATTTCACATGTCACAATCACTCTTCTAGAATAACCACTATATAATGCTTCTGCTATCAAATTACATCTTCTTTTATTTGTTCAAATAATGAAGCAAAAGTCATTTTAATTCATTTTGGTTCAAATGCATCCCCAATTTATGCCTTAAAAAATTAAAACCATATTTAATCTAAGTCAATTAAAAACCATATCAAAATTCCTCAGATCTCACTTCTCTTCTCTTTCTTTTTTTTTCTGCACTCCTAACTATTCAGCTGACTACCTGAATGTGATCACATCAACATCTATTTCTCCTTTTCATACCCTGAATTTTCTGAATTCTAGTCCCACAGATAAAAGTTAATGATCCATCATAGTTTGCAATAACAAACTTTAAACTCTTCACATATAATACTCTATTTTATGAATTAGATATTAAAAGTATTATCTCTAATAAGCAAATGAGAAATTAAACCCTGTATTGATTAAACCAATAAATGATGAATCCTGGACATAGATTCAGGCAAGCTGATTCAAAAACCCACTTGCTTTTAACAACTGTGGTCTTCTGCCTCTCCTTTATTCAAATAAATGAAGAGCTAGCTTCCTACTGATCATCTCCATCTGATGTTCCATACTATCTTCTAAATCATTTGTCCTGAACAAATCTACTATCTTCACAAACACTTTGTTCCAAGCTCTCTCTTTCTCCTGTAAGAAACATGACACTGAAATCAAATGCTTCTTGGTCATTCTAAAGTTCTAAAACTGAACAGCTCTGTGAGTTAGGTAAGTTACTCAACATATTTCCTCAAAACTGCTTTTCACTAGGAAAGCCACTAGAATAAATGTCTTCCAACAGGTTATATAATAAACTAAAACTAACAAAGAAACAAAACAAAAACCAAAAACACCCTTAGTTTTATTGTTCTCAATGTAATCTTCTTCTACTCTTTTCTCTCCCTATCTCCCTCCATTCTTCTCTTTCTATATTACTTTTCCTATTTTTCTTCATTTCTTTTTTTTCCTTCCTTCCTTCTCTCCCTCCTTCTGTTTTTACTTCCTTTCTTTTTTCTTACTTTTTATTCTGTTTTAATATGCACAATCTATGAATAGATTTATATTCAAGTCTTAACCAAACTGTCACTTTTGCAAAAATGTCATCCCCAACCTTTCAGTTTAGAATAAAAGAGAGTTTTTCAACTTTAACATTGTTGACATTTTAAAAATAACAGCTTTATCAATATATAATCTATATACTACAAAATTCCCCATTTAAAGAATACAATGAGAGGATTATTTTGAGTGTATTTACTCATCTGACTTGATATAATTTGCATAACCACAAAAGAAATGCCATACCCAGTAGCTGTTATTCTTCATCCAGCTCTCCCCGTAACCCTTAGTAAATACTAATATACTTTCTTTTGCTATAGAATTGCCTATTCTGAATATTTTACATAAATAAAATTACAGAATTTGTGGTCCTTTCATCTTGCTTTCCTACCTCCATTCATTTTATAACATGTATCAGTATTTAATTATATTTTATGATTACATGACATTTCATTTATGAATGTATTATAATTCATCCATTCACAATAGCTATCTGTGTTATTTACACTTTATGTCTATTGTGAATAATGTTATTATGGACTCATGTACAGAGTTTAATATAAACTCATTTATTTTTGGCATATGACTAATGGTGTAATTTTGGGGTCATATAGTAATTCTAGTTTTAAATTTATTTCTCATGAATAATATATGAGGGTTCCAATCTCTCTACATTCTCATCAACAGTGGTTATTGTCTGTCTTTCTAATTTTGCCAAACTAATGTATATTAGTCTGTTCTCACATTGCAATAAAGAAATACCAGAGACTAGGTAAGTTATAAAGAAACAGATTTTAATTGGCTCACAGTTCTGCAGGCTTTACTGAAAGCATAGTGGCTTCTGCTTCTGGGGAAGCCATAGGAAGCTTACAATCATGGCAGAAGGCAAAGGGCAAGCCAATACTTCACATGGCTGGAGCAGGAGGAAGAGAGAAAGAGCTCAGAGATGCTACATACTTCTAAATGACCAGCTCTCATGGAACTTTATCACTATACAGTAACAAAGACAGCATTAAACCATTGGTGAGAACCCCACTCCTGTGATCAAATTGCCTCCTAGCAGGCCCCATCTTCAACATTGGGGATTACAAAAGACCATGACCATGAGATTTTGGGGAGGGGACACAGATGGAAATCATATTATTCTGTCCCTGACCCTCCTCAAATCTCATGTCCTTCTCACATTGCAAAATAGTCATGCCTTCCCAACGGTCCTCCAAAGCCTTAACTCATTCCGGTATTAACTCAAGAAGTCCAGAGTGCAAAGTCTCATCTTAGAAAAGGCAAGCCTCATCTATCTCTGAACATGTAACATAGAAAAAACAAAACAAGACAAATAAACAAACAAAAAAACAAGTTATTTACTTCCAAGATACAATGAGGCATTGGGTAAATACTCCCATTCCAAATGTGGAAAAAGAGACAACAGAAAGAAAGGGGCTACATAAGTCTCATGCAAGTCTGAAACCTAGGAGGGCAATTACTTAAACTTCAAGCTCCCAGATAACCACTTTTGACTTCATTTCTCACATCCAGGGCACACTGTTTTGAGGTGTGGATTCCCAAGGCCTTGAGCATAATGAATACGAAATCTTATTATATTGCAGTTTGTGTGTGCATTCTCCTAATAACTAATGATTTTGAGCAGATTGTCATGTGCTTATTGTCCATACTTATGTCTTTTTTGGAAAAATGTCCATTCATATAATTTGCCTATTAAAAAAATGTATTTTCTTTTTATTGTTGACTTTGAAGTGTGCTTTTACAATTCTAGATACATATTCCTTATTAGGCACTAAATTTGAAAATATTTTTCGAATTCTGTATGCTACCTTTTCTCTTTCTTTATTGTTTCAATGCTGTCCTTCAGAGGACCAGATTTTCAACTTAATCAAGCATGATTTACCTTTTTTTTTTTCATTCATGTGCCTTTGTCATATCTTAGAAACCACTGCCTAAAACAAGGTTACACAGATGTATTAAAATATTTTCTTCAAAGAGTTTTATAGTTTAAGCTTTTCCATTTAGGTGTATGATTCATTTTCAGATAATTTTTGTAATTGGTGGGCAGTAGAAATCAAATTTCATTCTTTTGTATGAGCACCATTTGATGAAAAGACGTATATTTTATGACCATTAAATTATCTTGATATCTTTGTTGAAAATTAACTGTCCATAAGCATAAGGGCTTTATTTTGTCACGAAATACTATTTATATTTGTAATTTTTATAGCTCTGTGTGCAATTGATACTATTTTCATTATCATTATAAATTCTTGGTTTCTAGAAGAAAATTTTATCGTATTTTCTCTTGGATATTAGTATATCAATTGTTTTTGGATCACTGTATTTTCCATTCGTTTATTTTTAACCTATTTGTATATGAAATTAAAAGTCTGTCTCTTTTAAATAACACAGTTGGCTTATACCTTCGAACTACACTGTCATGTCCACATTAAAATATATATATTATTTAAAAATTTTTAATTGTGGTAAAATTTACCCAACACAGTACATGCCACATTAACTATTCTTAAATGTACCATCAGTGGCATAAAGTACATTTACACTGTTGTACAGCCATCACTACCGTCCATCTCCAGATCCTGT
Organism: Cheracebus regulus; assembly: GCA_963574635.1. NCBI lineage: Eukaryota > Metazoa > Chordata > Mammalia > Primates > Pitheciidae > Cheracebus > Cheracebus regulus. The sequence continues at coordinate 11,799 of CAUYQU010082144.1, read as the reverse complement.
TTATCTTGTAAAACTGAAGCTATTCTGATTAAACACTAATTCCCCATATCCTGCTTCTACCGGTCCCTCGAAACCATCATTCTACTTTCTATCTCAAGGAATTGGACAACTTTACATATAGTATATAAATGAAATTATATACTATTTACCTTTTTCTGACTGGCTTATTTCACTTACCATAATTTCCTCAAAGATCATCCATGTTGTAGCATATATCAGAATTTCCTTCCTTTTTAAGGCTGAGAATAACATCTTATTGAATGTACATACCTCATTTTGTTTGCCCACTAATTTATTGATGTATATTTCCATTGCATCTATTTCCTGGTTATTGTGAATAATGTTTATATGAGCATGAGTGTACAAATACATGTTTGAGACTCTGCTTTCAATTCTTTTTTTTTTTTCTTTTTTTTTTTTTTGAGACAGAGTCTCACTCTATCACCAGGCTCGAGTGCAGTGGCATCATCCCGGCTCACCGCAACTTCCATTTTCCGGTTTCAAGCAATTCTCCTGCCTCAGCCTCCCGAGTAGCTGGTACTATAGGCACGCACCAACATGCCTGGCTAATTTTTTGTACTTTTAGTAGGGATGGGGTTTCACCATGTTGGCTAGGATGGTCTCGATCTCTTGACCTAGTGATCCGCCCACCTCGGCCTCCCAAAGTGCTTTCAATTCTTTTAAGGATATACCCAGAAGTACAATGGCTGGATTATACAGTAAGCCTAACATATGTTTGAGACTCTGCCTTTGATTTTTTTGAAATCAAATGCTGGATCATACAGTAATTCTATTTTTAATTTTTTAAGAAACTTCCACATTGGTTTATATAGAAGCACCATTTTACATTTTCCTCAACATTAAACAAATTTCCCAATTTCTCCCTGCCCTTGTCTTTGTGATTAAAACATTCAATGCATTTTTATGTAATTGCTGATAAGATATAATTCATGACTGCAATTTTGCTCCTTGTTTTCTGTATGCCTAATGTAGGTTTGTTTGTTTTTTTTTGCTCCTCCCTTACTGCATTGCTGCCTACTTTAAAAAATTCTGCCTTATTTTAAAGCAGTAATGTATTAAATAGATATTTTCTATTATACCATTTTAATTGTGTGCTATTTTACTATATATTTTTAGGTTTTATTTTTTTTAGTTGCCCTGAGAACTACAATTAGCATTTTAATTTAAAAACAATCTAATTCAGATTAATGCAGATGTAATTTCAATAGTATACAAGTACTTTTCTCCAATAAATTCATCAACAATTCTGTAATTATTATTTTTTTCTATTTGCTTTAACTCATATGAGAACAATTTATTTACAAACTAAAAATATTTATACTATCATTATATTTACCTAAGAAGTTATTTTTATTAGTTTTTTTAATGGAGAATTTGAATTATTATCTATATTTCTTTCATTTCAGTCTCAAGAACCCTCTCTGTAGTATTTCTTTTAGAGAATGTCTGCTGTCAATGGGTTCTCCCAATTTTTCTCTATCTTATAAGTCTTAATTTCTTTTTGTTTGTTAACGTATCGTTTACTGGATACAGAGTTTTTAGTTAGCAGCCTTCTTTATACATTTTGAATATATCAGCTTACTACATTCTGTCCCTCAGGGTTTCTGTTGATAAATCAGCTGTTAATTTTATTGAGGATAACTTGCACTAGATCTTTTATATCTAGTTTAAAAAAAAAAAACAGAATCTTTTCTTACTGACTTTATTCTGGAACATTTTAAACTTTTGCCCACCTGTAGTAAATTTCTGGAATCTTGCTGTTCTTAATTTGGGAAATAAATTTAGGGAAAGTACTTGTGGGAGAGGAGGAAGGAAGAAATCGGTCAGGCAAACAATTATGGTGGGTCCTCAGTATAAGTCATTTGAACTAAGTACAGCCTGAAAATCAAGTTGCAGGACCCATATAAGAAAGAGCCCATGTCCTTGAATGGAAACACCTACTCTGTGAAACTGGATGATAAATTCCACACCTCTTTTGGACACATTTCTCTCTCCTTGGTGTGCCTCTGTCTTGTTTCACATGCTTCCTTCCAATTAGTCTTTACCTTCACCCATTATGTATATACATATCTTCCTGTGATTGGTTGCCAGCCAATGTTCCCCCACCAAGCCTTCACTGCAGTCCCTGATTGGTTCCAGGCCAAGGTCTGGGACCAAGCCCTCATGCTGCCTTCAACTGGTCCTTTACATTATTGTGTATCTTCCTGAGTGGTACTTCCTACAGGACAGCCTGCAGACCAGTGCACTCATACTCTTTCCCAGTCCATAAAAAACTCCTAATCTTAGCTTCATAGCTCCCAACCTGGTCCCGTCTTCTTGATAAGAGGCTTTCTGTTGATTAATAAATTTAACTCTGCCTTACTCACTCTTCAGTGTTTGTGTGCCTTATTCTTTTTGGTTGTGGGACAAAAACCTGGAGCTTGCCGGCCATGGGAGTGAAAGAGCTATAACACTTTCTCCCACCCATCAAACAAATGGAGTGAAAAAAGCTGCAACACTTGCTCTAGTATTAATAAGGTACAATTTTATGATAAAGTTTCACATGAGATATAGGACTCTAAGCTCTATGCTTAACTAGACTTATGGCAGTTTTTGTTTGTTTTTTAAATTTTGTTTCTCTCTTCCCTTCCTCTGCATCTCAAAAGTAAAAGAGCCCTGCCAATATTTTAATAGCTAGGAATTTTTTAATATTTTAATGAATATTAGAGTCTATAATTCTAAACATATTCAAAAATTATAGTTAATTATATTCTTCAGAAAAACTACTAGAAAAATAATTTTTAGTATTAGCATTATGTATCATGTTATGATTATTGATATATTTCATCAATTAAAAATCAAGGAACATATGCCATTTTTGTATGTGAGAATGTTCTGCTCTCTTTACCATAAATTGGGAGTGCTCTTTTTATCAGCTGACTACATTAGTTGATTAAAAATGCCTTATTTTAAAAATTTTGCTCTTTATTTGTAAGACTATATATGATTAATAAAAAAAACCTGTATATACTTAAAATGTATTTTTACTATAATTTTAAACACTTTTCACTACTTTTTTGCCTGTAAAATATTATGTTGAAATTTCTTAGTAATAGGTATTGGTTGGTAATATACATTTGAATAGTAAGAGAGTTTTACAGGTGTTAGAGATTGATGGTTTGGATTTTACAGTTTTATGTTTATTAATAGTTGCTCATTTTTCTTAGAAATTGACTGATGGTATGTGTTTATGACTTTTAAAATTATTTCTGCATTTCATATGCCTAGAATTGCCTTTTTTCAAAAATAAACTTATGTGTAATTTCTTTAATTTTAAAAATTTACTCTATAACTTACATTTTTATTATCTTATATTGTTAGTTCAAAATATGAGATAAGAAATTGTTTCCAAATAATTCTACTGACATCTTTTGTTCGTTTTATTGAGTATTCTTCCTATTCTGGGGCATGATTTCTACCTTTTAATGTGCAATATTTTATTTCTACATTTGAATCTATATGGAAAAGCAGCAATCTATGTTTTTTATTTGGAAATATTAAAGTTCTTATGGAATGTCAGTTACTCTATATGAACTTTAAAATTAGTTCATTAAGTTTTATAAAGCTTCCTGTTTAAAATTTGGTGAAATTTTGGATAAATTTAGGAAAAAAAACTGTGCAGTTTCCATATTCATCTGAATGTGCTTGAATCCTTTACCCATCTTTCTCTAGGTATGTGAAAGGAACAAGTTAGCTCAGCTTGTGCTGTGTCTCAATTTTCTTAAATTAGGGATTACATTAACGCCTCACAGGATTACTAAGAGTAATATACGTATTAATTGATGTAAGGCATATAGTTTAGTATCTACCATAGAACACAAACTCAATAAATGTTAGCTATTCTTACTATTAAAAATTATGGTAAGGCTAAGCCTTCCCATTTAGTAATATAAACTATCCACATGTTCAAATTACTTTTTTGCTCCTTAGTAAAGTTTGCAGCTTTCTGTCTAAGAATTTCTGGGTAGTTCTCATGACTTTTATACTAATTATATTATTGTTAATATGTGAACTATTAAATATGGTTGGACTGTAGCACAGTTCAAATATTTAATGGTTCATGTAACAAAATAATTAGCATAATAAACTAAATAAATTGAACATTAGAATAAATAGCACGTATTAAATCAGTTTGTTATATATTCTGATACCATTTTGAGAAAAAGAACAATTATATTTTAAATTAGTTTGAATCTAGTAGCTGTTACTTTCTAATAAGAGCAAATTTACAAGCTTTTTTTTAAATGAATCTTTTCATTTAAATGTATGTCACCTGCTGATAAGGTTTGGGTATTCATCCTCTCCAAATCACATGTTGAAATGTGATCTCTAGTGTTGATGGTGAGGCCTAGCGACAGTTGTTTGATTGATGGTGTCAAATCCCTCATGCATGACTTGGTGTCCTCCTAGAGTGAGTTCACATTCTGAGTTCACACAAGATCTGGGTGTTTAAGAGTGTGGCACCCTCTCCCTCTCTCCTGCTTCTGCTGTCACTGTGTGATCCTCCTGCTCCCTCTTTTCCTTCCACCGTGATTGTTACCTGCTTGAGGCCCTACCAAGAGCACATACAAGCACCATGCTTCCTATTTGGCCTGCAGAACCAGGAGCCAATTAAACTTATTTTCTTTATAAAGTACCGAGTATCTGGTATTCTTTTTTAGAAGTGCAAAAAAAAAAAAAAAAACAAATATACCTTCAAACAATAAAAGATGTTTTATCTAATTTTGAACATTTCTATCTACCATGTTTTCATATTAAAATTTGTTGGCTAATTCCTCTGCAACAATTTAAGGGGATAATAGATAATGGACCCTCTTGATTAAATTCTAATGTTTATGAGATTTAATTTGTATTTTATTCTGTGAATGTAAAAGCAAATTGTTTGAAATATTTTAACACAATTTCAAGTATATATTCTCTATGACAATTTAATTGTTTTACATATTTCTACAGTGATTTATTCATACAGTTTTTATTTGTTGACCTATTTTGATAGTATCCAAATTTTATGCTTTGAAATCAGGAGAAGGAGCTATCATCAATTGTGAGCTCACTACAGAAGAGGCAATGTTTAAGCATGATTTTCATACTCTAGCATGTAATCCTGAGGAATAAATAAACATAATTTTCTCCATTTTGCTGGTGAAGAAATTGAGCCACAGGTAAAATGACTTGCTCATGGTAACATATTAAGTGATGCAACCAAGGTTTGATCTTAAGTAATTGGATTCTAGTGCCATTATACTATGATGGATGTAAGTAAGTGTGAACATTAAATATTCATTCATTCATTTAACAAATGGTTAATAATATATTTAACATTAACAAGGAATTGTACAACATGTAATTGACACCAAAATGAATGTTTTCACTTTCTTTAATGAGTTTAGTTTCTAACAGTTTCACTCTATGACATCATCAAGTCAAATTGCAGGAGAGAAAAAAATGACACTGAAATTTCCAGGGTATAGGACCTAGTACAGTCTCTATTTTGGTTGTTTTCTACATTGCAGAAATTAGTTGCACATAATTCTAATGTTTGGCCATCATGTCTGTATATGTACATGTATGTATAAAATAAAGCCGCTAGTGTAAGCCTTTAGTAATAAAAAATATTTTAAAGAAAAGAGTTTGAAACTTTTGCAACAAAGAACATATGCTTTCTTTTTTCTGGTATGAGAATGAAATACAAATGGTTTTATTTCTTGTGTTGGACTAAAACAATTGTGAGTTGCTGCTGAAAGTGAAAACATTATCCTACACATAATAGTATAACGGTAAAAATAACTTGATTCATGATGCTAATAATGGCCTTACATTTCAATGCCATCAAATCACATGAGAACACATCATTTTTAACCGTAAATTTTAATGAAGTGTAAATTATTACAGGTACTCTTTAATATTTAGTATTGTTATATGCCCCAGTAACTGATTTTCCTTCTTTTTAAAAAATATTTTATCATTTCATCAAATGATTTCCAGTTCACAGAATAGCAGATGAATACACAACATATTCTACTCAGGTTGCACAGCTTTCCTTCTTAGCCTTATATTGTTTCTTAAAATCACCATGCTGATATTTTACTTTTTAAGAGGATTTTAGAAGTAGAAAAGCTAGGAATGAGATAAGTAAACAGAGGTGCAAAAATAAAAAAAAAATACTAACCTCTGGGGCATCCAATTATTTTCACTGTGGGATAACCTTTTGGCATTCATCTGTAGACTCTTCTAAACCGTGTTTTGTGCTGCACAGTTCTAAAATGAGTGCTTTTAATTTTTTCAGCTTATGAATCAGTGAGAATAAGAACATATAGCCTCAAATAAACTTTATCCTTTCACATTCTGCAGAATAAACTGCCCCTGGGATATGTTTTCTGCTTTGTAATAACTGAAAACTTTCTTTCTCTTACCTACTCTTTAAGTGTAAATGAAGTCTTATTGGAATGCTCTTTGATATTAATTTATTATTAGCACTGTGTTTTATAAAGGACAATGAGCTATATTATTCATGATACTATATTTGATTTACATCAGGCAAGTTATTTTAATAAGAGAATTTATTTTCTAAAAAAAATTACAAATGAACAACTATTCTAGAAGTGACATCCAACAGGTTATTCCTACAGCTACAATTGCATTATAAAATATGAAATGCTCAACAGTAAGTCAAAATACATCATAGTAAAATCTATCTAGACTTTGGAAAAACTCTGATATTAGAGAAATTGATTTATAGATGTTGATAGTAGAGAATTATAGATACACTTTGACACAGTGATATATTTTATTTATATACCAATTCGATTTTCATATCATTTCAAACATTTCTAGAGAAATTGTAAGTGGACATTTTTCAATCTTTGCCATTTAAAATACTTATTATTTGGTACAGTGAAGAGTTTGCCTTCTGGAAACACTCCTGCTTTAGCTACTAGTCCAACAAAGGTTTCCTTTTCTTCCTGTCTCTCAAATACCTCCTCCATTTGCCTTGACTTTTTTTTTTCTCATTGTATAACCAACCACTGATTACTTCTGCCTCTTGGATCTCAGTTCTGAGCATATTTTTCTCACTCTAGAATTTAACTCAGTAATTATATATAATTCCCAAGGATATTATAGCTACTGTGTTTTAATAAATCTCAAATGCTTATATTTCAGTTATATTTATTCTTTAAAACTCATCTATGTATTTAACTGCTAATTAAATACATTCACTGATAGGTATTCCAGGTATGATCAAACTCTGATATATTGGCCTACATATATTCATATACTTGCTTTACTCATCTTAGTCAATTTCACCTGTATGTACCCGTTGTATAAGTCAGAAACCTGAAACTTTCCTATCCCTCTTTCTTCCTCACTTTGACTACTATTCAGTCTCCTAAATGTTCTATTTTTCATTTTTCTAGCCTTCAAAAGGTTTTTTTAAACTGCTGCTAGTGTGTGAAAGAGACTAGTTGTTCTCCAATTTCATTTTCTATTTTTGGGTATGGGGGAAACTAACTTTTCTTGGCTTTCTCAACAGACAGAAGAGTCTGTTTGATAACTGCTCAATGAAATATGGGATATAATAATTTAATTCACTTCTGGACCTGCCTACAACATCCACTAGATAAAAATGACTCTTTCTGTATTTGCTAGATGGTCAAAAGAGATTTAAAGGGATCTTGGTTGGAAAGAATCTAGTGGAGAATTTTCTAAGGCTGTAGAGGTCTGTAACAGATAATTTTAAGCAGTGACAGAAATATTCTATATTTCTGCTGTTCAATACACTAATAACTAGCAACATAGGATTGTTAGTAATTTTTTTATTTTCAAAATTGAAATTAATATAAATGTAATTTAAATAGCTGCACCTGTCTAGTGGTGCAACACAATTTTAGAGAATAAAGTGTTATTAAATGAAAAAACTCTGAATCTCTGAGTCATTACTTAAAGGAGACCTCCACATGGAAGGTAATCTATACGTATCAAAATGTGACATTAGCAAGAAATAGATTTTGATTACTTCAAGCCACTGAAATTTTTAGGCTATTCATTATTGAAGCTAGTATTGATTACACGGGCTACCATGAGAAATTTTCTTTTAAAATGAGGTACAATCATCATAAAAATATAAGTATGTGGCACAGGCTTCATAGTTGGATTCGGAATAGGAGAGGCAATAAAATCAATATATCAGACTAGACATCCGTATTAGGCAGTAGCAAGAGAGTAAAGCTCTCATCTGTAATATTTTAAGAGATAAAACACTAATCTAATCTTTGAGCAGCTAGCTGTTGAGAAGGTGGTTAGAAATAATGAGAACATTGATATGAATGTTGGCTGTTACCAGCTCTCTTTAACACACATTCCATGAAGTAGATGAGAATTGGACAATTTACAAGCAAGAATAAAAGAGAGTTCAGAGACAGCAAAAGTTAAAACATGAGGGCTTAAAAGAATATTGCTTCTTGATATGGTTTAGCTGTGTCCCCACCCAAATCTCATCTTTAATTCCCAAGTGTTGTGGGAGAAACACAGTTGGAGCTAATTGAATCACAGGGGCAGGTCTTTCCTGTGCTGTTCTTGTGTAGTGAATAAATCTCATGAGATCTGAAGGTTTTATAAGGGAGTGTTTCCCCACACAAGCTATCTCTTTTGTTGCCTGCTGCCATCCATGTAAGATGCGACTTGCTTCTCCTTGTCTTCTGCCATGATTATGAGGCTAAACAGCCACATAGAAATGTGAGTCCAATTAAACCTTTCTTTTGTAAATTGCCCAATCTTCAGTATGTCTTAGCAGCATGAAAAAGGACTGATACGGTATATTGGTACAAGTATTGTGGGATATTGCTGAAAAGATACCCAAAAATGTAGAAGCAACTTTGGAAATGGGGACCAGACAGAGGTTGGAACTGTATGGAGGGCTCAGAAGACAGGAAAATGTGGGAAAGTTTGGAAGCTCCTAGAGACTTGTTGAATGGCTTTGACCAAAATGCTGATAGTGACATTACAAATAAGGTCCAGGCTAAGATCATCTCAGATGGAGATGAGGAATTTCTTGAGAACTGAAGCAAAGGTGACTGATGTTTTAATGAAGAGACTGGTGGCTTTTTGCTTCTGCCCTACAGATTTGTGGAACTTTGAACTTGAGAGAGATGTTTTAGCGAATCTGGTGGAAGAAATGTGTAAGTAGCAAAACATTCAAGAGATAACTTGGGTGCTGTTAAAGGCATTCAGTTTTATAAGGGAAGCAGAGGATAAAAGTTTGGAAAATTTGTAGCCTGGCGATGTGATTTTTTTAAAAATTCCATTTTCTGAGGAGAAATTAAAGCTGGCTACAGACATTAGCATAAGTAGGGAGGAGCCAAATGTTAATAACCAAGACAATGGGTAAAATGTCTCCAGGGTATGTCAGAGGTCTCCATTGCAGCCCCTCCAATCACAGGCCTGGAGGCCTAGGAGGAATAAATGGTTTCGAGGCCTAGGCCTAGGATCCCCATGCTGTGGACAGTCTAGAAACTTGGTGCCCTGCATCCCAGGCACTCCAGCTGTAGAAAGATTTATAGTTCTTTGGGTATATTCACAATAATGGAATTGCTGGGTCAAATGAAATTTCTATTTCTAGATCCTTGAGAAATCACCATTTGTTAAGCATAGAGTCCTTTCCCCATTGCTTATTTTTGTCAGGTTTGTCAAAGATCAGATGTTTGTAGGTGTGTGGTGTTGCTTCTGAGGCCTCTGTTCTGTTCCATTGGTTTATGCCTCTGTTTTGGTATCAGTACCATGCTGTTTTGATTACTGAAGCCTTGTAGTATAGTTTGAAGTCCAGCAGTGGGATGTCTCTGGCTTTGTTCTTTTTGCTTAGGATTGTATTGGTTATGTGGGTTCTCTTGTGATTCCACATGCAGTTTAAAGTGTTTTTTTCCAGTTCTGTAAAAAAGGTCATTGGTAGCTTGATGAGGATAGTGTTGAGCTGTAAATTACTTTGGGCAGTATGGCATTTTCATGATATTGATTCTTCCTTACCATGAGCATGGAATGTTTTTCCATCTGTTTGTGTCCTCTCTTACTTCGTTGAGTAGTGGTTTGTAATTCTCCTTGAAGTGGTCATTTACATACTTTGTTAGTTGTATTCCTAGATATTTTATTCTCTTTGTAGCAATTGTGAATGAGAGTTCACTCTTGCTTTGGCTCTCTGTTTGTCTATTATTGGTATATAGGAATACTTGTGATTTCTGCATGTTGATTTTGTATCCTGAGGATTTGCTGAAGTTGCTTATCAGTTTGAGAAGATTTTGGCCTGAGACAATGGGGTCTTCTAAATATACAATCATATCATCTGCAAATAGAGACAGTTTGATGTCCTCCTTTCCTAATCGAATACTTATTTCTTTTTCTTGCCTGATTGCTCTGGCTAGAAGTTCCAATACTATACCGAATAGGAGTGGTGAGAGAGGGCATCCTTGTCTAGTGCCTGCTTTTAAAGAGACTTCTTTCAGCTTTTGCCTGTTCAGTATGATATTGGCTGTAGGTTGGCCATAAATAGCTTTCATCATTTTATGATATGTTCCATTGATACCTAGTTTATTGGGAATGTTTAGCATAAAGGGCTGTTGAATTTTGTGGAAGGCCTTCTCTACATCTATTGAGATAATCATGTAGTTTTTGTCTTTGGTTCTGTTTATGTGATGGACTACCTTTCTAAGACTTAGTTGGAAAACCAAGGAGTGTAATTATTTCATTAATAACTTTTATATTAACTACATGTTGACATGTTAACATTTTACATTCATTTAAACAAAATCTAATGTTATAATTAGCTTACCTATTTTCTCATACTTTCTTATTTTCATGTGGCTCTTAGGAAACTTAAAATAATAAAGACTTCTGTTATATTTCTATTGGACAATGCTACCCTAGACTCTGGCTGTTGAGATTCACTCAGGGTAGCTGGCAAAATATTATGGAATGTTATAGATTAGTCTCAAACCTGTTGGAAAGCTGAGAAAGGTTTTATTGGGGCAGGCTGAAGGCAGCCAGTCCATCACTAGGGAAGATAGGGACAACAAAAAGGCTTTCCCAGTTTAAATCTGTTTACCCCACATTCCTTTTCCTCTATTCTAACTGTTTACTCACATAAACTTTGTGCTGGATGGCCTTGTCAGGGAAAGATTAAAAGGGAAATACCATTTAATAGTGTTTGTCCTGGGCCCAGAAGCTAAAGTTTTTATCACTTGTAGAACTGCTCTTTAAACCATGTTAATTATCCACAAGTGTGTTGACTTAGAACCTCTGTTATGAAATCATTTACTGAATACATGGGTGGATGTACAGGGGTTTTTGGTTGATTGGCTGCAGTTGCCCTCTGAAAGCAGCCGATGACCATCTTTAGCCCACTTGAATCACTGAACCAGGTGTGAGAGTGCATTTATTCATCCATCGTTGAGTCAGAGTCTGCAGTCCAGACCTCCATAAGTGGTGATTGACATCTCAATTGCCTTAGGAGACACAATAGTTGAAACTTATTTTGGCTTTTGCAGTATTTTGTTTCTTGGAGTTAGAGAGGAAAACGTATTGAGTAATTCCATGGTAACTCATGTGTAACCCTTTTTTTTATTGCATTTTAAGTTTTGGGGTACATGTGAAGAACATACAATATTGTTGCATAGGTACACACGTGGCAGTGTAATTTGTTGCCTTCCTCCCCTTCACCTATATCTGCCATTTCTCCCCATGCTATCTCCCCCC
>CAUYQU010082142.1:0-13101 GCA_963574635.1 Cheracebus regulus | reverse complement strand
AGATTGATAAAACTCAAACTGACTAAATGGGTTCTCACAATATAAGCTGGCATAAAAATAAATAAAACTCTCTATTATCACAATAGCAACAATAATGTACACATAATAATGGTTTGTGGATGAATATTAACTATTCTAATTGTAGTTTCAAAAGAAAACAGTTTATTTTAAAAGTCTACGTTTAAAAGTCAATGCTTTGTCTGGTTTCCCATAGGACTGTTGCTGTTTCTAGCTTTAAAATGTAAAGTATCCACCTTGAGTGCTTAGCTCAAAATTGTATTGGCACTGGGAAAAAATAAATCATTGCTTTTATTTTGGAGTAACACAAAAAGACTCAGTAACTTCACATATAGAAACTTAGTTTGTGTACATAACTATGAATTTTGAGAAGTATAAGCTGTCAACTAGCTATTTCTAATACAGAATAGATATTTTACAATATGGTTAAACTTTACACATGGCCTCAAAACTGAAGGACAATTTTAATTTCGTCTTCAATATACCAACATTATGTATTTAGGATTTAGTTCCTGGGTTCTGTGACAGAGAATAAATTCCATTCTTAAGCATTATGTTGAGTGGTCATCTAAAAATGTTAATTTATACTTAACTGAGTGTTTGGTGATGGTGGGGTAAAGGCAGGAAAATGATGATCATAACTGCCTTGATAAAAGGATCCTAGACATATAAGTGTGCGCAAAAGTCTTGATAATCCTAGTGGTGATGGGCAACTTCATGCAACCAAATAACATGAAGTTAAATCCGTAACTTTTAAAAAAGGCTAAAATGTCTTTTCCCCCCGAAACACAACAGAGAGGAATATGAATAATGTACATACAAACTGGGGTTCTGTCAATGACAACAAGGACTATGTGTTGGTTCTTATCAAATCCAAGAATATTAGACAACCAAACATATAACCTTCTTGTGGTTTCTCTTAATATGCAGCATTCATTATGGTAGTTAGGTCTGTAAAAAAAAAAAAAAGAAAGAAAACAAGTCTTTAGATGATTTAGGATACTACCAATGAGAGCTATCCACACCTAGATAGTACATAATTGGGTTTTCTGAAATTTTAATATGCACTGCAGCATTAACAATACTTACTGAGCAAGAGCAGCTTCTGTGGCTTTGCTTTAGACCTGTCAGTGCAAAAAGTTAAAGGAAATACTAGGGTATTTTTAGTGCCCATAGAAAAAAAGAATAAACCCTGTCTACTGTCTGTTAGGTCAGAGTGCAGCAGTGTACATTCTACAATTCTAGGACTATGTTTATTGCTGGAATACATCATCAGTGGAGAAATTGATATAATCTATCTTTGTGAGGACTGTGCCGTCAGAAAGAAAGGTAAGCTGGGTAAAATTTAAAAAGCACTTAGAGTGTGCATAAACTAGTCTTCAGAATATTTATAATGTAATTACTTGTAACAAATGGCTCAAACAAATTTAAGAGTTAATCAAGATGTACAAAAGTCTTTGACTTCTTGCTTTTGGAAAAAAAAACCATAAAGGATAAGAGGAAACCTATATTTCCTTTGAAAATTTAGATGGCATCCATGTGACAAAGAGAAAAATAAATTATCTGTTTCATAAAATAATTATATTTCTATTTGGGTCCCACTTTAAATTGTGTCTGGTTCTGTTTCCCCAAAAGAATGCTATTTTTTTTCCCCTCACCATTAAGCCAAATATATTAAATTCCCTAGTAACACCCTCATGGGGTGAATGAAAGAAGAAACTCAGGCCTCAAACACTTTTTTGTAAAAACAGCCTGCTTCCACTGTTAATTTCACTAAATGAATGAACGTGTTTGTAAGCACATGTGCACACTCATGGGTATGTTCTCAGACAGCCAAAATGTATAGTAAATGGTATACATTATAATAAATGATTCCAGTACCTTCAAAGGAGAAAGTTTCCAAACCTTCCATCCCCTTAAGATGGCAAAAATACACTTTTTAGCCTTCTGTTCCTACCAAAATGGGGAAGTGAATCTTAAAAAAAATTTTTTTTAAATTTATGAACTTGAAAAATGGAGTGCCTGGTGACTCCTAATTATTTCTTTAACAAAAACACCAGTTAGAAGATTGTACTCACAGATACTTTGGAGGATCTTCCTCTCTTGTGAAGGAGGAAGACACCCATTAGAACAATGAAACATTGTTAGTCAACCAAAAAACCTTTTTTTTTTTTTTGACAGAGTCTCGCTCTGTTGCCTAGGCTGTAGTGCAATGGTGCAATCTTGGCTCACTGCAACCTCTGCCGCCTGGGTTCAAGTGATTCTCCTGCCTCAGCCTCCTGAGTAGCTGGGATCACAGGTGTGCACCACCATGCCCAGCTAATTTTTGTAGTTTTAGTAGAGACAGGGTTTCACCATGTTGGTCAGGCTGGTCTTGAACTCCTGATCTCATGATCTGCCTGCTTCGGTCTCCCAAAGTGCTGGGATTACAGGCATGAGCCACCATGCCTGGCCGAAACCTTCTTTAATAATATTTTCTTATGATTACTGTGAAAGGCAATAAACTCTATGTTTACCTTGGTAGAACACTCATAGTAAAAACGAATCAATCCACATCAAAGAATATTTTTGGAACAGGTGGTCCCATTGCAGCCTCAGAGTAGAATTAATATCCCAAACAAAGCGAAGGGAGCACCAAAAATGAGACTACAATTTTAAAGACATGCTTTTTGGGTCTTTAAACAAGGTGCTGTCAAATGGGTTCTTTGTAAAAGCAAAATACAAAATTTGAGATTAAAAAAATTCTCAAACCATAATCACTCTTCGCATACATGTATTGAAAACTGTATCTTGCTAATTCATCATGGTATGTATTTTGGACATGGTACTCTGTCTCCTAGATCTGAAGTCTCCTCTGAGTAAATAGCCACAAGTGGTTCCTTATGCACTGGTTGCCATTTACCCCTATAGTAGATAACAGCTGGAGAATCCAGTCAGATTTTCTCTGGAGGTATCTAAATATGAGGCACACTGAGAGGCTGTAGGGTGGCAGCAAAGCTGAAGGACACCCAGAACACTATAATCAGAAGTTATTAAGCAACAGAAGCCATAAGGATCTTTTCAAGAAGTACCATTTTGATATGAAGGAATGTCAATATGGCTATTCAGATGTGGCGGCAATTTGGTACATTGTAAAAAATAACTAATTACTTCTAGAAAAACAACTGTCTTTTGCCAATGTTAAAATTTGAGCATTTAGTGAAAATTAGAATTTTGAATCCTCCATGACTGATAGTTTTCCAATACTTAAAGACTTTTTTTTTTTTTTTTTTAATAGACAGGGTCTTGCTCTGGTTCCCATGCTGGAGTGTAGCAGTGTGATCACAGCTCACTGTAGTCTTGAACTCCTGGCCTCAAGCTATCCTCCTGCCTCAGTCTACCAAAGTGCTAGAGTTACATGTATTAGCCATCGCACTTGGCCCCAATACTTAAAAGACTTTTCTGATGAGAAAGGTAGTGATATTAAAAATGTGATTAAAAATATTTTATACTGAAATGGGTTAATATTTGGAAGACCCAAGTAATTCAGAGAAGCTATATTTTCTAAATGATGGAAGCTATTCAAAGTGCTAGACAGATCAACAAGCATATGGAGAAAAGCTCAGTATCACTGATCATCAGAGAAATGCAAATCAAAACTGCAATGACATACCATCTCACACAACTCAACGGCTATTATGAAAAAGTCAAAAAACAACATGCTGGCAAGGTTGCAGAGAAAAGAGAATGCCTATATGCTGTTGGTAAGTAAATTAGTTCAACCATTGTGGAAATCAATATGGCAATTCCTCAAAGAGCTAAAAACAGAACTACCATTCAACCCAGCAATCCCATTACTGATTATATACCCAAAGGAATATAAATCATTCTACCATAAAGACACATGCATTTGAATGTTCATTGCAGCACTATACACAATAGCAAAGATAAGGAATCAACCTAAATGCCCATCAATGACAGATTGGATAAAGAAAATGTGGTACACATATACCATGGAATACTATGCAGCTATAAAAAAGAGTGACAGCATGTCTTTTGTGGGAACATGGATAGAGCTAGGGGCCATTATCCTTAACTAACACAGGAAGAGAAAACCAGATACCACATGTTCTAACTTATAAGTAGAAGCTAGATGATGAGAACTCATGGACACAAAGAGGGGAAGAATGGACACTAGCGCCTACTTGAGGGTAGAAGGGAGGAGGGAGAGGATCAGAAAAAATAACTATGGGATACTAGGCTTAGAACCTGGGGTAATCAAATAATCTGTACAACAAACACCCGTGACATGAGTTTACCTTTATAACAAACCTGCACATGTACCCGAGCCTAAAATAGAAATTTAAAAAAGGCAAGACTATTAAGACACTCATATCTCCATTTTTCAATTACATATCTGTGTAATATCAGATTTTCTTCATATACCTTCAACCAAAATTACACATTACAACAAAGAGAATACAGAAACAGATATGAGGATCTAGCTGTCTTCTATCAAATCAGATATAAAAGATTTGCAAAAATGTCATTCTGCAAACTTTTTAATGAAATGTTATTTTCATAAAAACGCTATTAAAGAAATGGATTTTTTATTATATTAAGCGAATTAAGTATTTTTAAAATTTGATATTTCTAATTAAATAAATATCATTAGTGATAACACATATAAACAAAGCTCGTTGAGGCCCTCAATAACTTTTTTTTTTTTCCTGAGACAGAGTCTTGCTCTGTCACCCAGGCTGGAGTGCAGCGGCACAATCTCAGCTCACTGAAACCTCCGCCTCCCGGGTTCAAGCGATTTTCCTGCCTCAGCCTCCCGAGTAGCTGGGATCATAGGTGTACAACACCATGCCCGGCTAATTTTGTACTTTTAGTAGAGATAAGGGTTTCACCATGGTGGCCAGGCTGGTGTTGAACTCCTGACATCAGGTGATCTACTCACCTTGGCCTCCCAAAGTGTTGAGATTACAGGCCCCTTAAAGGGGGCCAGGTGCGGTGGCTCACACCTGTAATTCAAGCACTTTGGGAGGCTGAGGCGGGTGGATCACTTGAGGTCAGGAGTTTAAGACCAGCCTGGCCAACATGGTGAAACCCTATCTCTACTAAAAATACAAAATTAGCCGGGTGTAATGGCATGCACCTGT
Source organism: Cheracebus regulus (assembly GCA_963574635.1). Classification (NCBI taxonomy): domain Eukaryota; kingdom Metazoa; phylum Chordata; class Mammalia; order Primates; family Pitheciidae; genus Cheracebus; species Cheracebus regulus. The sequence goes on along the minus strand of CAUYQU010082142.1, from coordinate 7,939 downwards.
AATCCCAGCTACCTGGGAGGCTGAGGCAGGAGAATTGCTTGAACCCAGGAGGTGGAGGTTGTAGTGAGTCAAGATTGCACCACTGCACTCCAGTCTGGGCGACAGAGCGAGACTTCATCTCAAAAACAAGCAAGCAAGCAAACAAACTTTTAAGGGTATTAAAGAGGTCTTGAGACTGAGACTAAATGATAGTAAATGGAGAGAGGTAAGACTGCAAAGATAAACAGGGGTCCAGCTGTGAAAGGCATTATATAATGGAATAAGGAATTTTGACTTAATCTTGTGGGGCACTGGGGAGACACAAGGAGGCAGCCACTGTATTGGAGAAAGAACAGGTTAGGGGTCAGAAGAATGGCCACTGGTAAACAGTTACGCTAAACATTGTAGCTATCATCCCAATGTTTATTCTATCTTCTGTCCTTCCCTCCGATTGCGTGGTAGCTTTTTTTTTTTTTTTAAATGATTTAAGACTTTATTGTGAATTGAGGGTATGTATTGCAAATAATCTCTAGTAAATATATAGGAATAATTACGAATTTTAAGTCCCGATTCACTGATACTGCATGGTTCTCAGACTTGCCCCTCCACTGACTACCAGGCAATCGTCAGCACCAGACAAAGCTGCCCACTGCTAGTATCTTTCACTGCAGTCCTCCCAGGCTCAAGCAATTCTCCCACCTCAGCCCTGCAAGTAGTTGGGACTACAGGCAGATGCCACAGTTGTGTGGTAGCCTTGTAATTTAGGGACTTGAATCCAGCTCCACGAGTGTGGAGAACCTGACTGGTGTGAGCCAGTTCTAATCCCCTTGTATCAGAGTTTGGTTTAGGGATAGGTAGCCTTCTGATACAGTCTCCAACAATTCCTGCCTCCAGAATCTCTACATCACATTCTTGTGTAATTCCTGCCCCTTGAGTGTGGGCTGGACCTAATGACTTGCTTATAATGAACAGAATGAAGCAAAAGTGATGGGATGTCACTTCTGAGATTAGGTTACAAAATTCTGACTTTTCTGTTTGCCAGCACTCTCTTTTGCTGACACTTTACTGCTTACTCTGATGAAGCCAGCTGCCATGTTGTGAGCTGCCTCATAGAGGAATCTGTTGGGCAAGGCATCAAGGGAGGCCTCTGGGTAACAACTCATGAGGATCTCAGGTCAACAGTCCAACAATTGTGAAGAGCCGAATCCTGCCAAGAACAATCTGAGTGATCTTTGAAGAGGATCCATCCATTCCTAGTTAAGCCTTAAGATGATTTTAGTCCCTGCTAACACCTAGACTGAATTTTGGTATCTCAGTTCCTTTTAGAAGAGACCCAGAGATGGAGGATTCAGCAAGTTGCACCTGAATGGACTGTGATACACAGAAAAGATGAGATAACAAATGCTTCTTTAAGTCACCAGGTTTCAGTTACATGGCAATAGATAACTAATAAAGCAGGTGTAAGCCAATGAGTGTGCAGTGTCCTCCTGGCCAGATGAGTAACTTCCATCTTCTAGCCACATCAATCAAAGAAACTCCAAGTATTCTGGATAAGGATGCCTCCCTCTTTCTGCTCCTGCTGCTAGTGGTAGGAGGGAGGAAGTACTCAGAGAGCATCTGGGAGCAAAGTGGACCCCTTGTAAGAATCTCTTCTTTCTTTCCCTTAACAATATGCATAACATCAACCCATCCCCTACTTTGAGACCATCAGGCTTTTTATCATTATGCCCTTTATCGCCACTTACTTTAGACACACAAGATGGGCTCCAGAGCACTCATCACTTCCTGGACTGATATCACCAGTCAGCTTTGCACAGGTCCTTTTATGGCCTTGTTTCTTAATAGACCGCCCTCGCCCCCCGCAACCCCATTCTTTAATCTCTTCTACTGGGCCCCCTAAAAACCACAATTAGCCATTAGCAAAACTCCTATATTCCCAACTTGAATTTCCAAGATATTCCACTCACCAACTTGTTCTAACTAAAACCTGTTTTCTTCTAAGGGCAGTGCTGCCTCTTTGCCTGTAGCCCTCTGAAATGGTAACTCTGTTCTCTCCCACAGCTCTTGTACTACTACTTGCCCTGGAGATGGGGAAGGTGTCCTCCTTGATCCTCACTACTATTTATAAGCTATTTGTTCTCTCCCCTATGCCCTACATTCCCTGAAAATAAAATCCTCCTAATTTTGAATCTCAGTGTAAGCCACTCCCCTCCTTGCTGAAGTCATCTACAGACTCCCTGATATAGTCTCCTTATTTTTAAAGATTTCACTTCTGGCCCTCTGTCATTTATTGTAATTCCTGCGATTTCAATATCCATGTAGATTATCTTTCTAACCTTCTGGTAGCTCAGTTCCTTGGTGTCCTCTCTGCCAAAGATCCTGTCTTCTAAGACTCTACCTCAGTCACTCACTCACTCCCACGGTTATTTATTTTTCCTTTTCTTTTCCCCTCCATCCTTCTCTCCTTTCCTTGTCTCTCTCTCTCTCTTTTTTGAGATGGAGTCTTGCTCTGTTACCCAGGTTGGAATGCAGTGGTGCGATCTTGGCTCACTGAAACCTCTGCCTCCCGGGTTCACGCGATTCTCGTGCCTCAGCCTCCTGCGTAGCTAAGACTACAGTCATGCACCACCATGCCCTGCTAATTTTTGCATTTTTAGTAGAGACGAGGTTTTGCTGTATTGGCTAGGCTGGCCTCGAGTTCCTGACCACAGGTGATCCACCTGCCTTGGCCTCCCAAAGTCCATGGTTCTTTCTTAAGACAAGTGATTCACAGCCACTGGGAGTAACTGTAAATACTGCCTTAAGTCGCTGTTTTGAAAGCAAAATTATGTAGGCATTTTAGGTTATTATTCCACTGGTATTTAATGCATGGGGGCCACTGTCTTGTGATGTAGACAGTGCTTGTACAAGGAACAATTAACTGTCCCACTTGAAATACTAGTAGCACCTGCACTGTCATCGTTAACTACTGCAACCTTTCCATGATTCTATTCAAATATCTCACTCTTCTATCACCATTTATATTTCCAGCTCACTCCCTCTACTTGGTACTTCAACTCCAATAATTCTTTGATATTCAAAATCTGTTGACTCTATCCCTTCCTCATTTATATCTTTCCTCTTAAGATATGTTGGATTCCACAGTTCATTGTTATAATCCTTGTACACATCCTTGATTCCCTGGTCTCTAATCTCCTTTACCTTATTCTCTGGGAAAACCTCAATTCTAGTTAAATTCAATTCTCTGCCCTCTCTGTGACTGCATAATTGAATATGTCTGGAGAAAAACACACAAGTATTATGACTGCTCCCAAGTAAAATTCAAGACCACTGGCCTCAAGCAAGCCTTCATTCATTCATTCATGTATCTGACAGAGTCTTGCTCTGTCACCCAGGCTGGAGTGCAGTGGTGGGATCTTGGCTCACTGTAATCTCCGTCTCCCAGGTTCAAGTGATTCTCCTGCCTCAGCCCCCCAAGCAGCTGGGACTATAGGCACGTGCCATCACGCCCAGCTAATTTTTTTATTTTTTTTATTTTTAGTAGAGACGGGGTTTCACCAAATTGGCCAGGCTGATCTTGAACTCCTGACCTCATGATCTGCCCGCCTCAGCCTCCCAAAGTGCTGGGATTACAGGTGTGAGTCACCGTGCCCAGTCAAGCAAGCCTTTATTATTGCCTGGCAATTCAACTTCATTTTCCAAGTTCATTCATTCTCTTATTCTTCTAAATGACTATTTTGTACCTTTTCCTCTCTCTTCAATCTTCCAATATTTTTCCTATTCTTACTCTCAAATGCGAACCTTGTTCCCTAAGAAAACAGAAGCAATCAGGTAAGAATTTCTACAAACTCTCACCCTACGTATCTACTTACCTGTGTCTGTGCCCCAATACTCTGCCTTTCCTTCTGATTCAATGAACCACCATGATAACTCCTCCAAATGTGCACTAGATCTTACATCTTCTTCTTTTTTTTTTTTTTAAATGGAATCACACACTATCACCAGGCTGGAGTGCAGTGGCCCGATCTCAGCTCACTGCAACCTCTACCTCCTGGGTTCAAGCGATTCTCCTGCCTCAAACTCCTGAGTAGCTGGAACTATAGGCGTACATCACCATGCCCAGCTAATTTTTATATTTTTAGTAGAGACGGGGTTTCACCATGTTGGCCAGGATGGTCTCGAACTCTTGACTTCATGATCTGCCTGCCTCAGCCTCCCAAAGTGCTGAGATTACAGGCGTGAGCCACCATGCCCGGCCCTACCTTCTTGCTTTTCTTCAGCAATTCTTTCTTACATTAGCATTTTGTGATCATTTCTGACTTGGATCATTCTTACCAGCATACGTAAATTCTCCCATCAAGATAAAAAGTCCTTCCTTGAACTTCTATCCTAGACTATGACTACTAAATATTTGAAAATTAAAATAAGGCAATTAGCCCTACAAGATGTCAGGACTCATTAGAAAGCTACTATAATTAAGAGAGTGTGGTATTGACCAAAGGAACAGAATTAGAGAACCCAGAGAGAGACCTATGAATATATGACACATGCACTGCAGATCAGAGAGAAAAGGAAGGACTATTCAATAAATTGTGCTGGTTCAAGTGGTTATGCTTAAACAAAACAGAAAAATGCTAGCCATAAAAAGGAAAGTTTGATAACACTGACTATAATACAATAAAGTTTAAAAAGTCTGTTCCCTAAAAATATCAGAAAGAAATTGAATAGACAAGCCATAAACTTGGAGAGGATATCTGCAAGGCATGTGAAAATCGATGTGAGTTAGAATCCAGAATATGTAAAGAAGTCATACAAATCAGTAAGAAATAAAATCCAATAGGAAAATGGGCAAAACCCAAAACAAGTACTGTATAGAGGAGGAAACATGGGTGGTCAATAAACATGAAAGGAAGCTCAACCTTATCATTCATCAGAGAATTGTAAATTAACACTATAATGACCATTTTATATTCACTATATTGGCAAGAATTAAAAAGCCTGACTACGCCAAGTTAATCACAGAGAACTCTTCTACACCACTGGTGAGAATGTCCAACTACTAAGGAAAATAATTTGGCATTATCTTGTAAACTTGAAATCCATCAACTCATGACACAGTATTTTCAGTTCTAGTTATATATTCTAAATAAATACTTGTACATGTATACTAGGAGACAGGCATGAGAATGCTCACAACCACACAGTTCATAATAATTGCAAAAAGCTAGAAACAACCCAATTGCCCATGCATAGGAGACTGGATAAATAAGTTGTGGTATACCTATGAAACTGAATATTATACAGTAGTTAAAATAAATAGACCACTGCTACTATAACCACATGACTCTTGGGAAAATAGTGCCGAGTGGGTATCATAAGTTTTTAAAAAGCTAAAAATAAGCAAAATTAAATAATATACTGTTTAAGTATATACCTGTATGTTATAGGCTAAAATTTTAAAAAGAAAAGGAAATAATAAATACAACATTAATGCTCATCTCTGGGTAGGAAGATGGGACTGGAGCGAGTATGTAAATAGATACAAGTTAATTGTTATGTTCTAGTTTTTAGGTTCAGTGTTGGGGTCACTTTATAAACTTATATTTATATATATTACTTTGTATATAACAAATATATCATTAAAAATAGGTTGAAAATAAAAGGATCTCAGGCTCTTGCTTCTCACTTGAGCTCTTACAAGCTGTGTGATCCTAGGCCAATTCTTCCTGCCTCAGTTTCCCCAACTAAAAAGCAGAAGCAATACCTGCACCTACCTCGTGAAGTTTGTGTGAGGATTAAATGAGATAATGCATGCAGAGCATGCACAATATGTCGCATACAGGCTACTGGTGCTAGATAGTAGCAGCTATTATGTCCTAAGGTGCTTTCAAGAGGAAATGATTTTATTAGTGGCTGGAACAATGAATCTACAAAGCACAGGATATATAGAATGAAAAAAGTCATCAGTAAAGTTGAAATCATGTGAATGGATAAGATGAACACAAGAAGTTTTCAGAGTAGAAGTGTGCCAAGTCAGACTGAAGAAAGGAGCTCTAGAAAGAGACTGAGAAGGAACAGGGAGAGGAAGCAGAAGAGATTGGTAACTTGGAGGAGAAGTCAGGAGAAGAAGTATCTAATGGAATTAAATTTTGCAGAGGTAAAAATGAAGACTAAATGAGACACTGGATTGGGCAAGGAGAGGATCACTAGGAACCTTTTCAAGAGCTATTTCAATGAAGTAGTCAAAGAAGAAATAAGAGTGCAACGGGTTGTCATGAGTTGGAGGTGAGGAAATGGAAACTGGGGGAAAAGATCATTCTTTTTAAGAAGTTTAGAGATAAAAAGAAAAGTGAAAAGGGTAGAATATAAGATTAAAGGGAGATATCACCTAGATTAAGGGAGACCTTCGGCTGTTTATAGGCAGAGGGGAAGGAGCCAATGGAAGAGAAGATTTGGTATAGAAGAAGAGGACAAATGATTGGGTGTGCTTTGAAGAAAACAGAAGGAGATATTCTAAACCCTGACAATAGAATGATGTAAATTAGCACTTCTCAGACTTTCATGTGCATATAAATTACTTGGAGTTGAGTTAAAATGCAGATTCTGATTCAGTATCTGGAGTTTGGGGCAGGCCTGAGATTCTGCATTTCTAACAAGCTCCCACATAACGTTGATGCTACTGGTTTACCAAATACATTTTGTTTGAGTATTAAGGGGGTAGGACAACTCTTCCTTTGTCACAAGAAGTGCATCTAGAAATAAGTTTGGTAGTAAAGGGAAGATAAATTAGTGGAGTTGTTGTTATTTGCATATTGAAGCTGCCTGACATACAGGTAGCAGGTGGAATTAAAAGAAAATCAAGTGAGCCAGGTGTTCGAGTTCTCAGTGACTGTTAGCAGGTATATGTCCCTGGGATGGCTGCTGGCAAAAGAAATGACAGAGGACTACTTATTAGAGAAAAGTCAAGAGGATGAAGATAAGCAGGACACAGAGCAAGGCTGAGCTGGGTGAGAGGAGTAAGAGAACAATCAGAAGCATAATACTTTGGGAGTAATTGTAGATAACTGGGATGAAGGAGGAAAACAGTTGAGAGGTAAACAAGACTGACATGAATAGGCAAGAACTCAACTGAAACCAGATAAATTTATTAGGTCGTTATTTTTAAATGATTTGACATTGTCTAACTAGTCTTCATGGAAAGACTAATGGAAAATGCCTAGGGGCAAAATTTGCCTTCACCAACACTTTTTTACAAAGGTGGACTTACCTGTGCTCTGAAGTTAACAAAGGTTAACAAAAGTTATGAAGAGTCAAAGTAGACAAATTTGTCCCTAGGGGTACTTTTAAATATCAATATTCAAACATTGCTTGCATATTTAAAGTCCTCATGGGTACACTGAATTATACATACTGCTTCTGGGAAAGAAGCAGCAGTATGTAATACTCTATTTTGAACATACCATTGATTTTGTAATAAAAGAAATACAACTGTTGAATTTTGAGGTGGCATTTCATAATTTCAGTATTTCACATTGTACTTTAAAAAGACTCTGAAGTTACTAAAGTTAGTATAAAGAAGAATAAATCTGTCCATAGAGTTCCAAATTGACAGGCAGGTGTAATTCTCATTTGGCTCTTTTGTTCTCATACTCTAAGAACTTAATAGATTATATTAAAGAGCTGAGTGGATGCATATAATAGGTTGAGACTACTTCTCCATTTATTAACACAATGTTTACTAATGCACACATATGGATGTTGAATCTGAAGCAAAATGTCTTCTAATACTAGGTAAAAGAAATTATAAGCACATCCTTACCCCTTCACTAGTTTTCTGCAAGTCTGAAGTTGTGTTTCTTGTGTCATTGCCCGCATCTCCACCCTCAGAGCTGCTTTTGTTTTCCTCTTCTTTGCAGTCTTTGTCATCTTCATCTCCTGGAGATTTCCGGGACTGTTTAGA
>CAUYQU010082141.1:0-47812 GCA_963574635.1 Cheracebus regulus | reverse complement strand
GGGAACTGGCCGTTGTGGAGACACAATCCAACACCGGGGCTAGCTGGGGATGTGGGACAAGCATCAGAACCGCCTGCCCCTCCTGGACCCTGCCCAGGCCCCTACATAATAGAAAATCCAGTTTTCCAGCTGGACTGAAATTTCAGAAGGTGTCTTTGTTGTGGGTTTTATTAACCCAACCAGTGGAAGAGCCTTGGGGCTTCGGTTCAGGGATAATCTGCTGGGTGTTGGCAAGAAACGTCCTTCAAGAAAAATGGTAGAATAACATCAGACAATAAAATAAATATTCAGGAGTTTGAGGGTGCAGAGAGCTATGATCATGCCACTGCACTGCAGCCTGGGTGACAGAGCAAGACCCTTTCTCTTAAAACTTATAGGCCAAGCACGGTGGCTCACGCCTGTAATCCCAGCACTTTGGGAGGCCGAGGCGGGTGGATCACTGAAGTCAGCAGTTCAAGACCAGCCTGGCCAACCTGGTGAAACCCTATCTCTACTAAAAATACAAAATTAATTGGATGTGGCGGCGGGTGCCTGTAATCTCAGCTACTGGGGAGGCTGAGGCAGGAGAATCACTTGAACCCAGGAGGCGGAGGTTGCAGTGAGCTGAGATCACGCCACTGCATTCCAGCCTGGGTGACAGAGCGAGACTCTATTTCAAAAAACAAAAACAATATAGACTGTGACATTAACTAGTAGCAATAGGAAAGAAGGACAGAGTGGGGAAGCACAGGCTTTGGAATCGGACAGATCTGGGCTCAAATTCTGGCTTAGCCACGCAGGCTTCAGCACTTTGGGTAAATGACGGATTCCCGCTAAGTTTCAGTTGAGGATAAAGACGCCAGCCGAGGAGGTCGAGGGAAGATAGAATGAGTGCCACGTGCCAGGCACCCAGTAAACAATAACCCCGACTACGTTTCATGCACACGGAAGCTTGATTACATTGTCTCATTTTTACAAATTACCATGATACACGTGCGTGGAGCTCTGCAGTTTTCAAAGCCCCTTTTGTCCATTACTTCATTACATCTCCTCTTCTATTTTTAGCACGTTACTGTAGTTCTTTTAAAACTTAAGTCTCACTCTTATTGGACATGATCGTCCCAATTTTCTATTCTGCTCTCCTTTTTAATTTCCCCGCCCCTAGGAACCTTTAGCATAACAATTCTGGGACTGTTTCTATTCATATCAATTTTCAGATTACAGCAATGCGATGTCTGTTTCCTAATTTAATTAGGTGATTCCTGTTATTAGTTCCTACATGCTCATTATTTTTCATTTAGCATATTTTAATGCACCAAAGGAAAGTGAGGCTCTAGCTAGAGACCCCCAGGGTGTCTTCTGCAGGAAGAATCTAATATTCACTCCAATTGCAGGGGGTGGAGGAACCCAGGAAATCGTGGCCACGTAGAAGACTGGGAAGCCACAGGATGGGACCACTACAGGGAACAACCCAGGCTCAGGTGAAAGACGCTTGCGACTGATAAACTTTCACTGCAGAGATGGGGACCACAGTGGGCGCCCCTCCAAATCAGGGCCTCCCAGGGAGTGTAGCAGTGAGGGTCCTTATGACTCCCATCCCCAAACAGCAGACTCCAACGATGGTCCCAAAGCCAGCACTACCCAGACTCATGCAACCCACTGAGCTCAGGGTATCCAGACCCGAAGGCTCCATGTTCTGACCCTGCCTTTTTCTAGCACTTGGGCAATCACCATGAAGGGGGAGCTCCTTGTCTACCCCTTCATCAGTACTGGTCTTTGCACAACTCCAGGGGCACCCTTCACACTGCAATCTATGTGAACCATACCCCAGAATTAGCATATAGCACAGCATGGGTGATACCCCTGTGAGGTGTGAAGCAGTAATTGGGGCTTGGCTTTCTGGGCCCCTGGGCTCTGGCCACCCTGTCCAACCCTCTCTACCTACAATTGTACACAATGATGGCTAGCCTGGCCTAGAAGGAACCCCCATGAAGACATTCTGCCATTTTCGAAAAAAAAGGAGGGCAGGACTTCCACAGGGCCACCCTTAGAAGGAACACTGTTACAAGCACTCCACTCACAACCCTGATGTGGACAGCCTCATGCAGTAGGTGATGAGGAGGGGGCGCTCCAGGAGAACTGAAAACCCAGTGTGCAGCTTTCCCTGGGGTAAAATTGTCTTCACTGTGGCCCAGGAAAAGCAAGGCACAGGAGGGCAAGGTGGCCCTTGGCAGCCTTGGGCAGCATTCAGGAAGAGAGTTTGAAGCTGCAGGTGCATTGTTTAGAAACACTGGGTTCTGAGAGTCCCAGCCCTGCTGATTTCGAGATAATGTATTGCCAGCTCCTTAACAGGATGGATCACTGCAATTACATGTCACTTCTGATATTCACAGTCACAACAAGGATGTGTCAGCCTCGCAAGGTTTGTAGGAGATATATATGATGTTCCGCAATGCCGTTAGAAAATGATTTCAGGAAACAGACTCAAGAGGGTTCCAATAAAACCCACCTGCCCGGGGAGAGCAGCCGGCTCCATGGAAACTAGAGGGGCAGGTACCAGCCCAGGAAGGAGTGTGGGCTCAGACGCCCAGCTGTGGGGGACCGGGCTCGCTCTGAGAGGGCCAGCAGGCTTCTTTCCCCTGCAGCCAACCTGGCCCAGCAGCTCAGAGAGGGCAGGCAGAAGCGGCCGCTGTGCTCCTGTTGCCTCTGTCACCCTTCTTTGGGTGAGCTATTGAGAGCCTCTTAGCAGGTGCCCCTGTGGTCCTGGCCCACACAGAGCATTTGTCCTGGTGATGCAGTCTCAGAGCTCCAGGGGGACACACCCAGAACATGACAGTCGCTCTTGGAGCTGTACAGACTTTCTGACATTGCAGTTTCGCCTTCTGCACAGGGATAGGCAGGGCAGTGTGTCCCTGGTAACCCTGGGATCCAGAGCGAGGGCCACACTTTCTCCAGTCAACAAAGCACTGCCTCCAGGAGATCACAATGAGAGCACTGGTGTCAGTCAGATCCACGAGCACTGGACTGCTGGCTCTGTCCATTTCTAGCTGTGAGATATTGGGCATGAAGCATAGCAGCACGTGCTCAGGGGGAAGACTCCCCGCTCCACTGGAATCTCACCCAAGCTCACTTCGCTGCTCCCAGTCGAGGTCAGCACCTCCTGTGCACTAGAGAGGACAAGCAAGCAGCCCACAGTTCCCCTCCTCCAGGAAGTCCTCCTGACTCATCCAGCTCTCATCTCTCAAGAAGGGTTTATAACCTGCCTTAAGTGTCCTCAGGCCCCACTGAGCCAGGGCTTGGTCTCCCCTCCACTGCCCCTAGATTGGAGTCCTCTAGGGAAGGGCCTGGATAACCTCCTTACTTGACCCCATAGATTGTGAGCTCCCGAGAGCAGAGCCCGAGCTTCCCCCTCCCCACCGCCTGTCTCCATCTCACTGTGCACCTCTCCCTGCCTCAGTACAGCTGAGCGGATGGGCTTGCAGGGGCCTCACACAGATGGGCACATATGAATCTCTCCTCCTGGCTGGCAAGCCCACGGGCCCAGGCATGGAAGCCCCATCCCAGGACTATGTGAGGTTTGGCCAGAAAAGCCTGAAAAAAGCAAAACTCTATCTCAAAAAAAAAAAAAAAAAAGAAAGAAAGAAAGAAAAGAAAACGTGGTATATATACACCACAGAATACTACTCAGCCATAAAAAGAAACAAAATAATGTCTGTTGCTGCAACTTGGATGGAGCTGGAGGCCGTTATTCTAAGTGAAGTAACTCAGGAATGGAAAAACCAACTACCTCATGTTCTCACTTGTAAGTGAGAGCTAAGCTGTGGGGACGTAAAGGCATAGAGTGATACAGTAGACTATGGGACTCGGGGAGAAGGCTGGGAGAGGGGTGAGGGATAAAAGACTACACATTTGGCACAGAGTACACTGCTCGGGTGATGGGTGCACCAAAATCTCCTAATTTACCACCAAATAACTTATTCATGTAACCTAAAACCACCTGCACCCCCAAAAGTATTGAAATTTTAAAAAGTATTAAATGAGTATTAAATACACGTAAAGTGCTTGTGATAGTGCCTGGCTCATCTCAAGGGCCGGAGAGCTTTAGCTAGTATTAGTATTGTTGCTGCTTCTGTATCTGCCCCAGTGAGTGTTGGCACATTGTGCCAAACTAAAAATCATCTATTTGTAAGAATTATACCTAGCCAACTGTGGTGGCTCACACCTGTAATCTCAGCACTTTGGGAGGCTGAGGTGGGAGATCACTTGAGTCCAGGAGTTTGAGACCAGTCTCAGCAACATAGTGAGATCCCATCTGTACATAAAATAAAATAAATAGCTGGGTGTAGTGGCGTCTGCCTGTGGTCTCAGCTACTCAGGAGGCTCAGGTGGAAGGATCACTTGAGCCCAGCAGTGAGCTTTCATGGCACTAGTACACACAAGCCCATGCAATAGAGCAAGACCCTGCCTCTGAAAAGGAAGGGAAGGGAAGGGAGAAGGGAAGGGAAGGGAGAAGCAAAGGGAAAGGAGAAGGGAAAGGAAGGGAGAAGGAAGGGATGAAGGAAAGAAAAAGAAAATTATATGCATTAAAACATGTAAAGCCGGGCGTGGTGGCTCGGGCCTGTAATTCCAGCACTCTGAAAAGCCAAGGTGGGTGGATCACCTGAGCTCAGGAGTTGGAGACCAAGCTGGCCAACATGGTGAAACCCTGTCTCTACTGAAAATACAAAAATTAGCTGGGTGTGGTGGCAGACGGCTGTAATCCCAACTACTCAGGAGGCTAAGACATGAGAATCACTTGAACCCAGGAGGCAGAGGTTGAAGGAGCTAAGATCATGCCACTGTACTCCAGCCTGGGCGTCAGTCAGAGCAAGACTATGTCTCAAAAAAAAAAAAAAAAGTAAAGTGCTCAGTATAAAACCTGGCTCAGAGTAAATGTTCAATCAATGTTCATTATCATCTTCATCCTTAAATTTCCCTGTGTCCTGCAGGAGTGCCCCGAGACAGGCCATAGACCTAGGCATCATGGGGGCTGTCCAGTCCCATGGTCTGTGCCACAGTTCCCTGAGGGGGATTTTTGCAGTCCACCACAGCTGCCTCACTGCTGGGCACCCCAGAACCCCCACCTACAACTCCTGACTCCAGAAAAAGGCAAAGCGCTCTGAGACGTGGAGTGGTCCCATGTAAAGAAAATTAATTCTGCAAAAGCCAAACATTAAAAGAAAGAACTATTTATAGTGTGGGAGCAACAGAATCTGTATGGTAACATTGTAGTTTTATGTACATATCTATGAATAAACCACCACAGAATCTGTATGGTAACATTGTAGCTTTATGTACATATCTATGAATAAACCACCGCAGAAACAGTATGGTAACATTGTAGTTTTATATACATATCTATGAATAAACTGCAACAGAATCTGTATGGTAACATTGTAATTTTATGTACATATCTATGAATAAACCGCAACAGAATGTGTATGGTAACATTGTAGTTTTAGATGCATATCTATGAATAAACCAATCAATCCACACCATTCACTTTGGCTTCATGGGTCACTGACAATGACTCATCTTGCCCCATTAAAACAAAATCCATTCCACTTAAAAGAATGAAGAAGGAATGATAAAATCAGAACATTGCTGCTTCGAACCTCTAATGAATGGCTGGATCTAGGCTCTACCACTGGCGGCTGATAACACAAGACAGCCAGGCAGACAAGGACCTCCTGATGGAAGAATACAGAACCACCCGTGAATTCCTGCCCCTGTAACTCCCCCAGAACAAAACAAAAACCAATCCAAACCTGTATCTGATCAAGCTTCAAGATTCACCTAATTTATTGGGACGACAAAGAACAGAGAACAATGTTCATCCATATCAGGCAGGCCCAATCAGCCAAATCCCAACTTACAGAAAGTTCTATAGGAGCCATGACCTGGTTTCCTCAAATAAATATCAGGAGAAAAATACAGGTGGAGAAGGAAACTTACAGATGAAAGGAGACTTAAAAGACTTATGCACCAACTGCAATGTACAGGCCTTTTCTGGATATTGGATGGAACAATTGGAAATAAAGGTATTTATATTTGTGAGATGGCTAGACATTTGCACATTGACTGGCTGTTGGATGCTACTGAGGAACTATTAAATTTGATGTTATTAAGGAATGAGTTTAGTGGTAATGTCAACAAAATAGTCCTTTTCTTTTAAACTGAGAAATATATTGAAATATTTATGGCTGAATTGATAGGCTATCTGGTATAGGCTTCAAAGATCACATGGAAGGAGGGAAGTGGATGGTGCTGTGGATGAGGCCAGCTTGGTGTAGGTGGGGGGTGCTAAATGCCGGGAACATGGTGTTCGTGGCACTATCCTACTCCACTACTACGTGTGTTCCAAACTCTCTATAATAAAACATGCATTAAAAAAGCAGCTCATAGAATTCCATTTGCTCAACGAAATGTGAAGTCAGCCTTCTGCAGCCCCCGGAACCAGCACATTGGGAGTTTTTTGTTGTTTGAGACAAAGTCTGGCCCTGTCACCCAGGCTGGAATGCAGTGGCACAATCTCAGCTCATTGCAGCCTTGACCTCCTAGACTCAAAGGGTCCTCCCACCTCAGCCTCCTGAGTAGCTGGGACTACAGGTATGTACTGCTACACCCGACTGATTTTGTTCATTTTTTTTTTTGTAAAGACAGAGTCTCACTATGTTGCCCAGGCTGGTCTAGAACTCCAAGGCTCAAGTGGTTCTCCCACCCAGGCCTCCCAAAGTGCTGAGATTACAGGCATGCACCACCACACCTGACTGTGGGTATTTGTTATTCCTGGTTCTGGCCTGGTCTCCAAGTCTTTTTCTTGGAGGAAAGGTGAATCTGGTCTACTGGATCAAAAAGTAAATTTCCTAAAAGCAGAAGCTCTAGCCTCAGGGCCTGGCAATGCTGGAGACTGGAAAATAACTGTGACTGGAGAGGTGAATTCTCTGATACACAGAACCTCATCTTCGAGTGCCGGGAGCTTACCGGGTAGCTATTTCTGCTTCCAAAGATTTGATTTGGATGATAGCAAAAAATATTTAAAATGTGGTTTGATTTACAAAAGTTTGGCAACCCCCTACAATTCCATCTCCTGCCTCAGCCAGCTGAGCCAGACTGGCTGATCCATGGGAAGTTCAGGTGCCGTTAACACCTGGTGGCTGCGTGGGGGAGACATGAATGAGGCCAGACCCCAAGGGACCTCAAGCCACTCAGAACTCCTGCCAACTCCCTGTCCCCCTTCCACACTTAACAGTGCCATAAACTGCAACTTCCAGAGATCTCCATCCCCAAACAGTTCATGCCACAGTATAGAATTTCCTCCGTAGATCCACCCATCTGCACTCCAAACCCGCCGCCCCAACACTGCCTGTTTGCCTGATTGGGATGGCAGGACAGTTCCCAGATTCTGTACCTTCCAGCAACAGAAATCCATAGGCAGAAGGCTTGTCAGGGGCCCTTGGGGCCACCCAGCCATGGAACTGGACACATACACTTTGTAAGCACTGGTTTCTAACAGATAAATGTAATCAAGGTTTATATGCTCAGAGAAGCCAACAGGATGGGATTGTTTCACTTGAAAGATCAGAAGAAAATTGTAACTAATGTTGTGGAAAATTACTTTGATATTGCTTTCTTGGTACCGAATCACAATTAGGCTGCCGTGAGAAGTACAGGGAAGGAATAAATGAATAGTAACAAATCAACACAAACAGCCTGTGTCAGAGACACTTTGCTCAGGGAAAGTAACGTAAGCATTACTTAAAGTTTTATGACTGTGTTTGGTGTGATTTACCCAGACCGTCAATTTTGCCCATCACCTGGCACGTGGTAAGGGTGGTCCAGCTGCATGGACCATCAGAAGACCCACGTGTGCTCCTTGCCCAGGTCTGCTGGCTGTAGAGGGATGATGTCCTTGGCTCCGTGCCATCTGACATCCCCCGCCAGCCTGAGACTTCGAGCTTCCCAGAAATCCCAGCCATCTCGTGGGTCCCCAGCCCACCTGTAATCCATATGTGTGTGCACTCAGGCAGCTGGGCAGGGCAACAGGACCTGCACCGCGAGAACTCTGGCTGCAGCAGGGTAGGCACTAGCTGTAGCTGCCAAACTACAGTCCCATCCAGGAGTGTCCCACACATGGGTCCAGGCCCTGGTCCCAGGTGGGCGCCACAGGCACACTCATTCCCCCTCTCCCAGCCTCCTCCTGCAGAACACGTGCACTGGCCACCTGGACCCTCTGCCCACATGCAACTCCAATCACACACATACACACCAGGGACACACCCAAGCAACGTTTCCTCGCCTTTCTTCCTGAGTTTGCTTCTGTGCAGATAACAGGTACCAGCTCACAGTCTACCCTGACGGCGCTGTCCCAAGGGGCCATGTTCTGCCAACACAGTGTCATGAAGCTGTGCTGGGGCTTGTGCGAGGCTGCAAAGCTCCCACAGGAGCTTCTGCACACCTGCTGCTCCAGAAGCCTGGGAGTGGCCAGACCCACTTCCGACAGCCACTACCTGTGGGGGTCTGGTCCAGGCGTCAGTCAGCACTGATGACTCACCCACTGTCTCCTGGAGGCCACCGCCTTGGCTGCCTCCTTCTGACTCTCGACTCATCCACCTGCCCATGGGGAGCCTCTGGCAGCTCAGACCCAGGGCCCCAGCTCTGGCCTCCTTGTGTTCTTTTTATCTTTCTTCCCATGGGCCCTCAATCTGCACTAAGGGCCACACATCATGGCTGCTCGTCCACAATGGGGGCAGAGGGGTTGCAGAGTTGAGACCCCTTCCTGTGCTCTGGGCTTCTGGCAGGGGGTGTGCAGGAAGCCCTCTGCCTGTACCTCTAGCCCCCTTCTCTTTCACCCTGTCTCTGGCTCACAGCACTGAGCAAGCAAGAGAGAGGAAGTGGGTATCCCTGGGGAGGAGTGGTGTCTCTGGGGCTGCAACAGCCTGTCCCTACCCTAGAGCATGGTGCCTTCATGGAACCGCCCCTAATGGGGATCACTGCTGAGACCCTGCACTCCTGTGGCTCCAAATCTGAGAGCTTCCAGGCCTTGGCCCCCTGCCAGCTGACCTCCTGCCTCCTGTATCTCTGGGGATGGGGACTGTGTCCTAGCAGCGGAGACCTTGCCTGAACCCACCTCTCCATATCCCGTCTGCCTTGAGATGTCAGAATCACCCTTCCTGCTCTGGCCTCCCTGCCATCTCACCTGTCTCCAGCAGCCCTCTGTGACTCCACTGGGCCACCAGGCAGGGGTGGAATGGAAGTAGCAGTTGGGGACCCTCGGAGTGGGTCTTGGCCTCACAAAACCAGAGGTACCCTGACCCCCTATTCCCCAAGGCTGGGCAGGAAAACTGAGTCTCACTTGTGAGGCATGGGCTCAGAGAGAAGTTGTCCACTTTCTGATGTCCCCCACAATATGGAAGAGGCCCAAAAGGTGGTGGAATCCTGTTTAAATCTGAGTTTCATCAAAGGTGACAACTGGCTGAATAGACAGCAGCCTTGCCATGACCTCCAAGAGGGGCCACCCTGCTGCTAGGCGCTGGCTGGAGGTCTTGCATCAGACACAGCACTCCCACATTGAGACTGATACCTGCCCTGGGAAGCCAGGACCCCTACTCTGCCTGCCGGGGGTCTTGGCACAGACTTGCCCCTTTCCCTGGGGCCAGCACATCAGGGCAGCTGTGGAGGCCTGAGTTCCGGCTGGAAAGCTGGAGTCTGTGATGGCAGGACCCAGCACAAGCACTCACCTGGTGCCTGCTGTGAGGCGAGCTCCGTGGGGTCCTGCAGGCTGATGAAGAGGAGGAGGCCTGCAGCTCCGAACAGCAGGACAGATGAGAACATGCAGGCCAGCCGCATCATTCCAGGTCGCTGGGTCATCCAGGGCTCGCTCTGGGGTCACCTCTGGGGTGTGGGAGGCACGTTCTTCCCTCATCGTCCACACCAGGCATCCATCAGGCCAAGGTCTACAGGGCAGAGGGGAGACAGTCATCACTGAGGCTCGAGGCACCCGGGCAGCTGGAGGTCCCGCTCACTGCAGCAACCCAAGTGCAATTCCAGAATGCCTCTGCCCTCTGCAAGTTACCCAGGGGTGTCCCTTCCACCCTTTCATGCCTGGGAGTCTCAGGGAAGCCTGTTGCCACCTGTAGCCACCTCTGGCTGGAATGCTAGCTTCCCACCAGGGTCTCCCATATCTGCACCTCCAGAAAAATCATGGAATGAGACACTTTCTGGCCCTGCCTGGGGAAGCCCAGGTGGAAACCCCCAGACCTGCAGTCAGTAACCAGCAGCCACCTCCTACACTGTTCAGGCCTCCAAATAAGCATGCATGCTCCCAAGGTTGGGGCTTAGAGACAGGCAGGAACTGGGTCTTTATCTCTGGCACCCAGCCCAGTGGGCAGAGAAGCCCTTGGAGGTGCGCCTCTGCCCTGCTCCTCTCTATAAGGCACTGGAGACAAGGTCTCTACAGAGCAGATGGCTCCGAGAAGGAGCCTGCTAGGCTCAAAGGACATCCAGGCACAGATGGACACCACCCCCCCACCATGCCAGGCAGGGCTGTCCTTACTGATAGACTGACAGATGAGGCTGGTGGACTGTGGTCCCTCTGGACAGTCACACCAGCAGGAGCTGAGGCTCTAGCAAGACCACACGGGACCCTGCACTCGAGGCCTCTGACCTGGAGTCGAGATGGGGCAGCTAGACCTCTGTCCAACAGACTCCAAGCTTGCACAGAGGCTGGGTGCTAACATCCCCTCATGTTCCTGGAGATGGGCACTTGCTGCTCCGGCCACTGGAGACCCACAGTATTATCCACATGACTTGCCCCTTACCCCACTTCCTCCTAGAAGACAGGGAGAGAAATTCCCCATCCCCCCGAAACCAGCAAGTCATGCCAACAGGGCCAGTCTGTGCAGTGAGATGGGGGCATCCCAAGGCCATTTGGCCAAAGGAAGAATGTCAGTTCCCGTAGTGGTGGTAGGGAGGGCATAGGCAGAGTGCAGGGGGAGGCATAGGCAGCAGGCACCCCAGGGACCCCCACTTTGAAGGTCAGTCACTCCGTCCTCTTACTTTCCAGCGGGCCCTGCTGGCCAGGCCTGGGGTATCATCCTCTTTCCACCCAAGGAGCCCTGGGGGGAACTTCCCCATCCTGGCACAGGGTGGGGTTGGGTGGGCAGCTCCCAGCAGCCTCTGAGACCACAGCTGGGTGGCTGGTCAAGCCCCAGGCCAGATGTGCTGCTTGGGGCAAGGGCGTTCCCCTGCACAGGGACAATACTTTACCCAGGCGACTCCTCTCCAACCCAGACCCAAGTCCTGGGGGACGAAGCCCCACACCTAGCCCATGGAGCACGAGGAATGAGAAGAGGCTCTCTCCCTGCTCCCCTGCCCAGAAAACAACTCCCCACAACCAGATGGTTTTTCTGAAAGGCTCAAGGGCTGGGGAGGGTAAAGTGCAGATTTGGGTTTCTCCCCTCTGCAGTCTCTGTAATTATTTTTTCACTCAGTTAACTGTAATGAACCCGCCCCAGGCCTCTCCACACCAAGAAGGCACCTGACTGGGCTCTCTGGACTGTGCCGGGCAGGTGGTTCCCGCAGCCTTCCAGCTTTTTAACGGAAGTACTGAGCTGGGCCCATTTTGTCTCTGGAGCTGGCTCTAGGGTGTCAGCCCGGCCCCGACCTCACTGTCATGGCCTCTGCACCAAAGACAAACTGCTGCTTCCTGTCATCCATCGAGGCCACCCCTGCCCTGCTTGCAGAGGGTAGAAATGGACAGTCATATGTCCCCAAGGGCTCAGACTCAAAGTCCCCTGCATGGGGCTGTGGCCTTTCTCTCCACGGCTGTCCTGGATGAGGCTGTCGTGGGGTCTTGGGGTTCACTGCCTTAAGACACAGATGCAGGACTGCAAGCCCCAAAGCAGGCTGTGATGCCCTGCTGTCCGCGATGCCCTTCCCTCCATGAGGACAGTGCTGCACGGCAGAGCCCCAGGCCCACCGGGGCCAGCCCCAAAACCTCAGGCGAGAGTGAGTGGCTGATGAGGGAGGCAGAGCTGTTCTCTCCAGCCTGACTCAGGGGTGCCCTGGGCAGTTATAGAAAGGAGTTAGAAGAATAGAAAAGATGTCACACATCGATACAGGTGAGCCAAGGCTCTCAGATGGGGACCAGGAAGAATGTGCAAGGTCTCTTGGGAGCAGCTGCTGCTTCATGGTCATGGGGATTGCATTCACACATGCACTACACCCACGGACCTAAGCAGGTCCAGATTCACTAACATACATATGCACACATGCCCAGGTGCATGTTGGTGAGCTTCTGCATGTGCGCGCGCGCGCGCGCACACACACACACACACACACACACCCCCCATTGAAGGTACCCAGCAAGGCCCCAGCTGGAAGGCAACCATCACAAACCCCTGAGTAAGCTGGCCACTGTGTGGGCGCACTTCCTGCAGCCTCCTGAGTCAGACACCAGGAAGCCAGTTTGACCTAGGACGGCCTCCAACATCAAGACATTTTGCAAGAAGGGAGAGAAGAAGGAGAACAAGTTCATGGCTTGTGCCCAGAGCTGCTGGGTAAAAGAGCTAATAAAGGGTCCCTCAATATCAGGCTCTACCTGATGAACAAAGGGGACTTGAGAGCATGTGTGATCATCATCGCGTTTGTTCAGTAGCTGGCGCTGCAGAATGGCAGTCCCCTCTTCTCCCCAGTCTGTCTCCATTTGAGCCAGTACAGACATCCATTGTTAAAAACTAAATGGATCCTGCAGCCATGCCCTGTCCTCACTTGTTTCTGAACCTGCCCAAACCAAACCCACCCCATGGAGCTTGACTCCAGCCACCCATATGCCTGGGAGCCAGGGCAAGGACCACATCCCTGGCCCCAAATCCAGGAAGGGGAAGGGAACACAGACCCAGGACCACACCTCCATGGTGGAGCTTCATCTGTTCGAGTCTCCCCTTTCAAAGACTCTCCCCTTTGCTGGACCCCAAGAGAACACAAACACCCTCCCTACACCCAGGGAGGCTGGCGTTGGAGCTGCCTGTGGCTTCACGGTCCAGTCCCTAAGCCCCAGACCCCAGATTTTCCCTCTGGGACCCTCCGCTCTGTGTTTATTCTCACTGGGGACCATCTGACCAGCTAACTCCCTACTCCATGCAAACAGAAATCAAAAGGTCGCGTGCTTCCCCTCCTAGGTAACTGGCCGGCAGTACGGCTAGGTCTTCAACGCCCCACAAGGATGACGACTAGACTCTCTAGAACCCTCCTTTCCTCAAAGGTATGGGAAGGAAGGGTGGTCACCGATGGACCCCTGGGCATTACAGGGGTGTGGAATCCTCTATTGTTCTTCAGAGAACCCCAGGCTTCAAAGTCACATGTTATTTTCAAGGCAACAGGAACTGCTTGTCTAAGAGCTGTTGTCTCCCTCTCCTGGGAGTCCAGCTGCTGCCTGGGGAGTGGACACCACCATCTGTCACAGGCTGGAGCCCGGAGGGCTGGGGGGTGGGGCATAAATACAGTCACAGGCCTCAGCTCCCACCTGGGACTCTCATCCTCACCACAAACTACATCACCCTCAGCTCTGATGACAAGGGCAAAACCTGCCTTCTCCTTCCTACACCTATCCCAAGACCAACAGACAATAAGAAAATCCAGCCTGCCGGGGGCAGAGAAGAGGGAGGGTTCAGGCAAGAAAAATAAACAGCCCCTGTGAGTTTCTAGCAGCTCCTGCCCGGCCTCACAATTCCCAGTCCTCCTGGTGGCTTTTCTCCCCAAAGCCTGAATGGCGTCACCAATTTTTACTTTAAGGAAAAAAAAAAAAAAGATCCAATTAACCTTATAAACACCTCCTGGGACACAGGGCAGGACCAGGGATTTCTCCCATTTCCTTATTTATTTGATTTAAGAATGTGTCTCTTTGGAGAAATTCACTTCAGGGCACAAGCAAGGACTTGGGAATTCAGCCAAAACACACGCACCTCCAGTGGCGACCGGCAGCAGACGGACAGACGCACGGACGGCTCCAAGGACACGCTTGGCTGCGGCTGCTTCCAGGTCTGGACGCTCCCCCCAGCCGCCCAGAGGACCCCCTGTGGCCATAGGGACCGTTCCCTGTGCCTGGCTCCAGGCAGCATGGGTGCACCCACGTGGTCAGCGGACCCCGGGCTCGGGAAAGTTCTCCGGCTGGTGGGTCTCCTTGCACCACACGGGCAGGAGAGAACAATGACGTCCCTCCCGGCTGAGGGCTCCCGGAGAAGCTGCTTGTTGGGAGAGAGGCTGCTATGGCAACTTGAGGAGAATGGAGCCAGGCACTGCCGTCACCTTGAATCCGGCACCGTGCCTTCTGCCGCGGTGGCAGCAGCAGCGGGGACTCTGCACCGGGCGCTGGCCCCTGAGCCCCTGCTTCCCTCCTCAGCCTCCTGGCCTCAGGAACTCATCTGCTCCTCGCCGATCCATCGGTCAGTGAGAGCCCACAGCCCGGTCCTCGGAGAGCACCACCTCCTTCTGTTTTGTCAGACTAGTTCCCTGCGCGCGGCTCTCGCTTACTTCTGAGATGGGGCTCTTCTTGATTTCAGCTCATTAAAAATCCTGCAGCTAATTAAAACCGCTCTAATGGCAGCGGCGGCGGCGGCAGCAAACTCTGGGACGAGTCCCTCCAGTTTTTATGCGTAGGCATAAAGTTGCAATGCTCTGCAAGGATGACGGATGGGCGCGAGTGCTCAGACTCCAAGGCGGGGCTGCAGACTCAGACTGGCTCCTGCCCTGTTGCCGGGGAGCTCTGGCCTGGGTCCTGAAATCCCCAGGCCCCCGCATGGCGCCACGCAACTCCGGGGCGAGGCAATTCAATTCATCTACTGTCAGCTCCCCTGTTGCAAGGGAGGGTTCTCTCCACTCCCCACATCCCCATACTCTGCAGTAGGGAGAAAGGGCATTCTGGGGTGGAGGTTACTATGTGAATCAGGCTCACATGCTCCTAAAGCTTGCCCCCATAGGCCTACTAGGAGCACCACAGCCCCAGCCTCCCACCATCGCAGACACATTGCCAGGTGGAGGCTGAAGGGTGCCTGCAAACACACAGCAGCAGTGAGGGGGGCCTGAGAGCGTGGCCAAAGAATGACATGACAGGCCACGTCAAGTGACTGCACCATGGATGCCAAGTGACTGCACCATGGACACTATCTCTGCCCAGGGCTTCTTACATGTTAAGAACATTTTACGCCAGAGAGGCAGAGCAGGGACAGTCATTCCGCATGGAGAAAAACTGAGTCCCTCCTCCTCCTCATCCTGGCAGAGTCCAGAATGCTGACTCAGTGCCCGGAGTTCCCTGAATGTGTGAACTTTGGTCCCCTGAGAGCACCATCAAGGTGACAGGCCTTCCCCCACTACGGGAAGAACGTTTGCTGCCTGCCTCTGACTCGGCACTGGGAATCAGGAATTGCATCTAGGCCTCTCCCCATCTTTGTATTCGCAGCATCTAGCACCGTCCCCGGCACAGGGAAGGTGATCAATAGCCTCTGCTGCATGTTGAATGAGCACAAGTTAATAGATGGAAGTGTTTGGGGCCATCTGGAGAGAGGCACTCCATGAACCTGGAATTTTAAAAAGGTCATTTGTGTTTCAGGGAGCTGAGGGTTTGTTTTCATCAGGGCTGGGTTGGAATCAGGTCCAAAGAGTGACCCAATCCTATGACAAGAGACAAGGAAGAAAAGGTCCCCAGGAAGCCCGATGAAACAGTAAAGTTTGAAATACCCAAGGCACGCTCACCATCAGGACCTCAATTTTGCCTCTTGGTGTCAGTACGACAGATTTCAGGTCACAGAGTTTGAAGACAAATACATTTTTCAAGATAAATGATGATTCTATCTCTACATATACATGTATATTAACATGTGCGGTTTTTCCACAAAAGACACAAGTCATTGAAATGCCATGAAATTGACTGATTGTCCCCTGACATGGTTTGGATATGTGTCCCCTCCAAATCTCATGGTGAAATGTGATTCCCAGTCACATTTCACTGTGAGATTTGGAGGGAACACATATCCAAATGTGTTGGAGGTGGGCTGGTGGTAGGGGACTGAATCGTGGGGGTGGATCCCTCATGAACAGCACGATGCCATCTCTTTGGTGATGAGTTCGTTCTTATTCAGTTAGTTCATGTGAAATCTGACCGTTTACAAGAGTTCAGGACTCTCTCCCTCATCTCTCTCTTGCTGTTTCTCTTGCCATATGACCTGCCTCCTCTCACTTTGCCTTCCATCATGATTGTGAACTTCCTGAATCCCTCCCCGGAAGCCAAGCAGACACCAACACCATGCTTCCTGTACAGCCTGTAGAACCATGAGTGAATTTAACCTCTTTTCCTCATAAATTACTCCACCTCAGATATTTCTTTACAGCAACGTAAAATGGACTAATGCATCCCCGAACCTTTAAAATACAGTGTGATGTGAGGAAGCCCCCTAAAAAATTACAGCTTGCACAGGTTGATCAAAAGGTCAATGATAGAAACACAGGCTACAACATCGGCGACATGTGGAGACATCGTGTTAAGTGAAACAAGCCAGACACAAAAGGACAAATACTGTATAATTCCACTGTGTGGAGTACCAGGAGTAGTTCAATTCATAGAGATGAAAAGTAGAATGGAAGTTACCAGGGACTGGAAGGAGGAGCAGGGAGTTGTTTAGTGGGTACAGAGTCTGGGATGATAAAAGGTTCTGGAGCTGGATAGTGGTGATGGCTGCCCAACAATGTGAATGTATTTAATGCCACTGGACTTTACACTTAAAAATGATTACAAGGCTGTGCGCAGTGGCACATGCCTGTAATCCCAGCACTTTGAGAGGCTGAGGCAGGTAGATCACGAGGTCAGGAGATCGAGACCAGCCTGGCCAACATAGTGAAACCCAGTCTCTACTAAAAATACAAAAAGTTAGCTGGGCGTGGTGCCAGGTGCCTGGAATCCTAGCTACTCAGCAGGCTGAGGCAGGAGAATCACTTGAACCCTGGAAGCAGAGGTTGTAGTAAGCCGAGATTGTGCCACTGCACTCCAGCCCTGGTGACAATGTGAGACTCCATCTCAAAAAAAAAAAGATTACGAAGTTGGGGGATCACTAGAGCTCAGGAGTCTGAGAACAGCCTGGCCAACATGGTGAAGCCCCATCTCTCCTAAAATTACAAAAATTAGCTGGGTGTGGTGATGCATGCCTGTAATCCCAGCTACTTGGGAGGCTGAGGCAGGAGAATCGCTTGAACCTGGGAGGCGGAGGTTACAGGGAGCGGAGATTGTGCCGCTGCACTCCATCCAGGGTAACAGAGTGAGACTGTGTCTCTCACACACACTCACACAAAGGCCAGGCACAGTGGCTCACATCTGTAATCCCAGCACTTTAGGAGGCCGAGGTGGGTGGATCACCTGAGGTCAGGAGCTCGAGGCCAGCCTGGCTAACATGATGAAACTCCGTCTCTACTAAAAATACAAAAATTAACTGCAGCCGCCTGTAATCCCAGCTACTCTGGAGGCTGAGGCAGGAGAATCGCTTGAACCAGCAGGTGGAGTCTGCAGTGAGCCAGGATTGCACCATTATACTCTAGCCTGGGTGACAAGAGCTAAACTCCATCTTAAAAAAAAAAACAAACAAACTCTCAGTGGAAACAGCTTGAACAAGGCATTTGGATGTCATGGGACGGCCATCAGGCTTAGAGCAGGGCACCCAGGTTCTCTGGCCTGACCTTCCCCTCTACTAAAGTCTCATCTTCAGGACTTGAGTTTCCCTATCTCAGAATTAGTCCTCATCTAAAATATCTGCTGTAGATGAGTTCCCAAGTTGCTCGCAGCTCCGTTGTGAGACAAATGCCTTGGAACAGGGAGGGACCTTGTGAATTTCATTTGCATTGGGTCACTTTCAAGCACGCCAGGTGGGCTTCAGTCAAGGTGCCCCTCAACCACACCTGCCAGCTGTCCCTCACTAGGGATCTGGGTCACTCCCATGGCAAGGCCTCAGGGAGGCTGCCAGGGCTGTGCCCCAGAGTTCTACATTCTGGGAAGGGCTGTTCCAGCGATAACTGGGTCCCTGTGGTCCACATGAGCCCAGCCAAGCTGTTTCCCTTCTTGACAACCCTGTCCTTGTTTGAGGGATCAAAGGCCACACTGCAAGAGTCAAACTAAAAACTGTGTTCTCAAGTTCTTTCTGATATGCGAAGCCGTGCTCCCATGAGGCCTGCCAGGCTGAGGCGAGTTCCACCTGGGCTACTCCTTTCCTAGAGGACCATTCCTCTGTGTGAACGCCACTGAGCCCAGCTGGGACAGTACCTCATTTAGTGACAGCTATCGTTTCAAGGCAGAAATCTAACAGGGTTCTTTTTCATGCAAAAATCTTTAATTTTAAAAGATCTGAAGAAAGCAACATGGGGATCCTTGTGGGGAAGGAAATGTTCTCCATCTTGACTGTATCAATGTCAATATCCTGGTTGTAACACTATTCTATGATTTTGCAAGACGTTACAATCGGGGGAGGGGTGTAAAGGATATATGGGATTTCTCTGTATTAGTTCTTACAACCATATATGAATATGTAATTATCTCTAAATTAAAAATTTAATTAAAGAAATCAAAAACTTAAAAATAGAAGTGACTGGCCTTCCACTCATGCAGAATAGAAGCACATTCTAATGTTGTGCACGTAAATAACAGATAGTCATTTCCATGGATCAGCTCCAGCTCCCGTTGTGTAAGAAATGTTTTAAAGTTAAGGGACTATGCCTTTAATAGGAAAATTTGATGTGTTAGCAACTACTGGTTGATCTTTGTGCACTTTTCAATTGCAAATTGCACTTTAAAAATGCAAACAATTATTAATATTGATTTGGACTAAAACAATATTGAATTTCAATACATTTCCTGCTCTTTTATGAATTACCCTGTGGATACGTGGTGATTATGATAAAAGAGTATTTGCATGCTCAATTTCTTTTCAGTGAGGAACCTTGAAGAAGGCTGACGTGATCCATGGATAATGAACTTCACAGGGACAAGAATGGCTCTGAAGCTGTAAGCCAGGATCTCAGATTTAGCCGTAGCACAGATTTTCAGGGCCACTTGCCTCGCTGGGCTCTCTCCAAACCAATATTACAGAACACAGGTTAGGAACACCTGCTCAAGGCCCAGAATGGGATTTTGAGTCATACTTTTTAGGGGAAGAAAAGAAAAAGGAATAGGCGTTTATCATGATTTGTTAATGTTCTGAGCACAATGCTGGATATTACATAAACATCCCATTTAGCTTTCACACAATAACCTTTTGAAGTAAAAATCGTTATCCTTATTTGCCACAGGTTTGGCTCTCTGTAAGGAGATGCTGAGATGGAGTGTGGGGTGTAAGATGTTTATTAAGGATCAATACCTGTGAAGGGAAAAGGGAGGAAGCCAGAGTGGGAAGGAGAGTGGAACAGGGATGAGGGCCTTGATGGTGGGCTCTGGAATGGATTCAGCCTGAGTGTCCTGTGGCAGGAAGATACAGCTGGACCTTTACACCACCTCCTTACTCAGTAGCTGGATGTGGGCTGCCCAGAGAAGGGCATAATCACAGATGAGGCAGTTTGCTGCAGATGAGGTAGCCCCTCATGGAGCTGAGGACTGGAGGCTGGCTGCTGACCACACATCCCCCCATGGTGGTCAGCAAATCCTTGGAAGGAAGATCTAGGCAGATCTCCAAGTTCATCACTCTGTTTTGCAGATGATGAAGACCCACAGAGACTAAACGTGACCAAGGTTACATGCAGGAAATAAGCGCCACCCCAGATCTGACTCAAATCCTCCCTCTCTCCACCCCAGCCACACTTTTCCGAAACAAAAGCTTAGCCTTCAGTTACTGAGACATGAAGGTCTGAGCTTCTCCCGAGGAACACGCCGAAAGTTTGGCTGTGTAAGCAAATACACTCACCTCACCTCCTCTGCTAATGTTCCAGCAACAGACACGCATGCGTGTGCACACTCACACAGCTACACACTTACTTCTTGGCAATTATTGCTAATGGATGAAGGTGGGAACATGAATTATTTGGGTTAAAAGTTCCCTTGATAGTACAGCCTGGAGAGCATCTCTCCCCAGCCGAGCTGCTGGATCCTGCCAAGAGCACCAGGGCATGTAGGATGCGGCGTGGCCAGCCTCCTTTTACTTTTAGAAAACACTGAGCTGTTCACATTTTCCAGCGGCTCTGAGATCCTCAGCCACAGCAGGGAAAATTACAGGGAGGAAAAAATTGCATATTTACTTCTCAAAATTGAAAGTTGGAGTATAATATGGACAGAGAGGAATGTGTGAGTAAACCCGGAATGTCCCGGCCCCTGGCAGGATGCAGAGACACACAGCAGTCCATAGAATCCTGAGGAGGGGAGAATGGCAAGAGGGCTTGGCTGCCTTCCAGGGAATCTCTCTCCCTGTGGCTTGCACAAGGAGGCCCCAGAGGACTTGTCTTTGTGTTTCCAGCTGCCAACAGTGCCTGGCATAGAGCAGGTGCTTGGGCAATATATGGTGAGCAAAGAGAAGCTAGTAAGATTATAAAGGCAAAATAAAGCTCCTGAACTGGGGCCAGCTAGGTCCTTCGGGCTGGGGTCACATGGAGTCCAGTGATTGTGCTCCATGGGTCCGCTCAGCACACATGCACGGCCATACCCTTTGGAAGCAGGCTGGCTTCCAAAGGATAACCTCCAAGATCATTTTTTATTTTTAGTTTTTTAGAGACAGGGTCTCACTCTATCACCCAGGCTGGAGTGCAGTGGTGCAATCACAGCTCACGACAGCCTTGAACTTCTCGGCTCAAGCAATCCTCCCACCTCAGTCTCTTGAGTAGCTGGGACTACTCAATTTAACAATACCTGATTAAATTTTTAGTTTTTGGCAGAAGTGGGGTCTAGCTATGTTGTCCAGGCTGGTCTCAAACTCCTGGCCTCCAGTAATCCTCCCACCTTGGCCTCCCATAGGAATTACAAGTGGGTCCCCATAGACTCGACCTCCACCAGACCAGCATGATTTTCCCTATATCTCACCTCAAAATAGGCTGGTCTCTTCCAATGTGAAGAGAAGCCTCAAGACTAAGAATATGGCAGAACAATCAAGTCTCTTGGCCCTATCCTGGTTGTCCTGTGGAAAAACAGGTCTTCTTCAGGCCACTAGGAAGGGACCAAGGCTTTGAGTGACCTGGAAGCGCTAATGAGTGACTGACTGTGCATGAGACAGGAACCTACCTTCTCCATTAGTCTCTGCCCCAGGTCTCCTTCCAGCTAGTATCCTGTGTTCCAAGTCTCTTCCACCCCAGCGACCCCTTGGTGCCCTTCTTTTTCCCCATGGGGTGTTGAAAAGCCAGAAATGTGGGTCCAGACTAACACTTCCTCTCTCCTGACACGTGAGTGCATATCTGGCCTTCTGAACATGTGTCTTTTCTTTCCCAGTCCCTCAGTGCAGCTCTGATTCAGCACCTGTGGCCTGGACAGCTCCCCTTCTCGCCACCTCTCCTGCTATACATCGGTGGTCACTCCCGAGTCCCAAAGGTGCCCAGTGGCCCAAGTTAAAATATCTCAGCACGATCCACCAAGTCTGTGAATATCCTGTCTCTGCTGACCTCCCATGCCCAGTCTCATCTCTCGCCATTCCTTGATGGCCCTCAGGCCAAATGAGGCACCCTCCTCTGTGTTCCTGGAGACTAATACCTTTTCTCCGGCAGAGGGAACTGTGGGAGGGTAGCGCACAGGAGACAGCACTCAGCATTCAGTGTTGTCATTGGGAGATTTAGGGCATCTTCATGCTCTATCTCTGAGCTTCTGTTTTCCCAGCCAGTAAGTAGGTCCCTGGTGGACTGGTACCATGGAGCTATGTGGGAAGATTCCTGAGGTGTGGTGGGATGCTGCCCTCGGGTGGAGGAAGAGGCCTGGGTCAGGTAGAATGGGCTGCTGGGTCCCAGTCCTCTCTGCAGGGTGCCTGTTCCCCTACAGCCAGTCTCACCTTCTTTCCAAATGGCTCTGCTGAATTATTTGCTTATCTTGAACAATATCCAAGGGAGTCTGGTTTCTCTGGTTTCTCTCCCTAAGCCTGCAGCCTCTTTTCTACCATCCTGGGTTTCAGATGCCCTCATCGTTCAGCCTCAAGGACACAGGCCAAAGAGTTGTAAACCATTATGATCCCTGTACATGGTGCTCCGTGGCATCGGTCTGCCAGGCGGGGCCAGGTGGGGCAGGGATGTGGGCAGCACTCAGCTAACTGGGAACATCTCAATGCAAAAGAGCATCCACACAGACCCCACACTCATGCCCCAGTGACCCCCTGCCTGCTGATCACATGAGGGGTTGCTCAAGCCCTGACTTCTTACGTGTTTGCTCTAAAGAGGAATGAAGACAGGCATTTTTATAGTGGGACCCAAAATGTCAGTCATCGGTCTTTAGTGAGCAGCTGTTTGAAGCAGCTCATTTCCTATAACAACCACATGACACTTCCATAATAAAAATTATGTTTCAAGTGACACATCCAATGAACCTTGGTAGTAGATTGAGACCTTCAGATCTCCCCATTTGGAAACCTGGATTTTTCTTTTTCTTTCTTACTTTCTTTCTAAGAGACTGGGTCTTGCTCTGTCACCCAGGCTGGAGTGCAGTGGTACGATCATAGCTCACTGCAGCCTCAAACTCCTGGGCTCAAGTGATTCTCCTGCCTCAGCCTTCTAAGTAGATGGGACCACAGGTACATGCTATAATATCCAGCTAATTTAAAAAATGTTTTGTAGAGATGGGGGTCACACTATATTGACCAGGTTGGTCTTGAACTCCTGGCCTCATGCAATCCTTCTATCTCAGCCTCCCAAAGCATCGGAATTATAGGCATAAGCCATCACACTGGGGCAACAATTATTATTACATTGAGATAGAATCCCTGTTTTGCCCAGGCTGGAGTACAGTGGCATGACCTAGGCTCAGCACAGACTCTGCCTCCTGGGTTCAAGCGATTCTCCTGCCTCAGGCTTCTGAGTACCTGGGACTATAGGCATGTACCACCATGCTTAGCTAATTTTTTTATTTTTAGTCAAGATGAAGTTTTGCTGTGTTGGCCAGGATGGTCTTGAACTCCTTGCCTCAAGTGATCCGCCTGCCTCAGCTCCACAAAGTGCTGGGATTACAGGTGTGAGCCACCTCACTGGGCCAAAAATTATTTTTTAAATGACACATCTGATGACCCTCATAGCAGATGCAGACCTTTAGACCTTCCAACTTGGAAACCTGAATTTTTAACTTGAAATTTCCCTATTCTGAAATTGGCAAGCAATGCACATTTTAAAAAATCTACTTCAGCCCCATGTCCGTGCTGGATTTGGCCTGAGGTTCACCACCCATCACCCCTTTTGTGATGAAAGAAGACTCAAATGATCCTCCTGCCTCAGCCTCCTGTGATGAAAGAGGGGGCACTGGGTGGACATCAGGCCAAATCCAGCATGGATATAAGGCTGAAGAAGGAGCCTGGATTTGGGAAAGGCAGATGGTCCTGATGGGCTGCCACTCTGGAACCCCCACAACCCAGGAGCCTGGATTGGGGTAAGGCATGTGACCCCTGGATAAGAACAATGCTTCTCAGTTCAAGGAATTTTGTGCAAAATCGCCTGAGGGGAGAAAAAGCCCGTGGGAAGAGAGGCTGCTGCAGCTTCACTGGTCAGAAGCTGGTTCCTATAGCTGTGACCAGATGGTACTTAAATATGGCTGTTCAAGCCACCCAGTTTGCGGTCTTTGTTAAGGCAGCCTTGGCTGATGACTTCAGACCCTGCGCCAGGAAGGCTCAGCCCTGACCTACAGGGCAGCCTCCTTAGTGGGACAGGAAGGAGGCTGAGGTGTTGCCAGGAAACCAGCTCTTGTGTGGTTCAGTGGTTGCCGTCAACCACGTGCAGTGTCAGACCACACACTGGACACAAACCCTGCCTAGACCAGGATGATTTTGGAGGCGAGAAACAGAAAACCCAGCACATCAGGAAAATTGAGGCTCCACAGTGTCACTGGGGACCCAGGCTCTGCTGCTCTGTCCTTGGGGCAGGTTTTATCCTCAGAGAGCTCCCTTCATGGTTCAATGGCAACAGCCATAGTCCAAGCTATAGGCATCCTCATTATGTCCAGTAGAAGGGAGAGAGCCCCATCTGCAACCAGGGAACAAACCCCTGGATCCTGAGCCAATAGAACCTCCTGACCCAGTGTGGCTGGGGCTGAGGGGATGCTCTGTGCTGTGAGGGCGCAGGCCTGGGTACTGGAAACAGTGGGATGAAACTGCCCTGGGGTCAGCCCCTCCCAGCTCAGTGAGTAGGAGACAAGAGGGATGGGGACCCAGGCATGGCTACAGGGCCAACTACACATTCACTCCTTTGCTCCTGAGGGGACATATGTGCATACGCATGTGTGAGCATGCAGATGTGTCTCTATGGCTCTATTCCATGTATCTGTGTGCCTGGGTGAGCACATGCTGTAGACATACATGCACATATGTATACTCATTTCGGAACTTCCCACTCCTCTGCCTGTGGCCACCAGCTGGGGGCAGTCCAGCTGCAGCCAGGACACGCCCAGCTCCTGGCCACCAGGAGAATGACCGTGGCAACCTTCACCCCAGCTCATTAGGGCTTCCTCCGAGCTGCCACCCAAGGTCAGGTCTGCTTCCCGGCAGAGGAAAGTGAGGCTCCCTTGTCCACGCAGCCTGGAGGAAAGGCGGTGGGAGGGTGGCTTAGGGTTGGGGAGGCTCCGGAGTGGCAGCCCAGCAGGACCATCTGCCATCTGTGCCTGCCGCTCCTCTCCCTGCTCCATCCCCTTTCCACCCACTCTCCGCCTCAGGGTGCATCACTCTGGAGACCCCTGGGAATTGGAAGCTAATTTTCCACGATCATTAGTGATGGAAAGACCTCAGGTTCTGCCTTTAATTAAAGTCAAACGTGAAGCTGAGGAGAAGTGCTACGCAGCATGCAATTGTCCTCTTCCCACTTGTAAAAGCCATATGCAAATAATTAAGCCAGGCATGGGAGCCGTAATTAAAAATTTCACAGAGCCCCTCATTAGCTGAGCAGTCTGCACAGAGAAGCGGGACCCAGCCCCTCCTCCATGCTGACGGCAGCTCCTGCAGATGGCTAATTGGGGCTGGGAGAAGTGGCGGGCCACACCTAGGTGACAGTGCACCTGGCAATAAGCTGACAGGGCTCCTGGCCTCCCAGGCCAGCAGTGATGACTTCCCACCTCTGTCCAGGAGGCCTCTAGCCGGGGCCAGAGCTCCCAGGGTGAAGTGGCTGAATCCCTCCATCCCTCCATCCTAGTGCAAGGAGACCCTGATCAAAACCTCCCAGCCTCCCCTGGCCCCAGCCCTGACTTGGGCACAGCTGGGACCTACTGACAGAAGTGGCAAGAAGGCGCCAGGCGCAGTGGCTCACGCCTGTAATCCCAGCACTTTGGGAGGCTGAGACAGATAGATCACATGAGGTCAGGAGTCTAAGACCAGCCTGGCTAACATGGTGAAACCCCACATCTACTACAAATACAAAAATCAGCCTGGCGTGGTGACGTGTGCCTGTAATCCCAGCTACCTGGGAGGCTGAGGCAGGAGAATCACTTGAACCTGGGAGGTGGAGGTTGCAGTGAGCCAAGATCATGTCACCACACTTCAGCCTGGACAGCAGAGGGAAACTCTGTCTTCAAAAAAAAAAAAAAAAAAAGATGGGAGAATGTTCTCAGCTAGAGCTTAGAGACCCCTCCAGCTCGACACTCTTGCAGCCTCTCCTCCCAGCATGCCCAGGAGGAAGGCAGGTTCAGCAGACCCATTCATTCTCCCAGCAAGTGCATGTCCTGAGGCCCTTCAATCCTTTCCATACACACAGATGTCCCCAGGCCTGGTGGCCACGGTGCAGGGAATGCCCCACTGGAACATAAAAGCCTCAGTCAGGAGCACCTGAAAACTGGGGGTGGGGTGGGGAGGCAGGGAACTGTGTCTGACCTCACTGTCCTATGCATTCTCTGGCCCCCAACTCTCCTCCTGCCCCGCCCAGGGTCCCTGGCTCCCGCCTTCAGTCCCCGCCAACGTCTGGTTCACCTCATGTCTGGAATCGATCCTGCCAGACAAGCCACTGCAGGCACCATCCCCAGTTACTCATTGACATTTCCAAACGAATATTCACTCGTCCCAATCACAGCTACTAGTTTTCCATCTGGCCTGATCAATGGAACTCCTCAGAAGGAGTCATGCTCACCAGAGGCATTGATTGATGTGCGGGAAACTGCTCAGGGTGTGCAGGGACCAGCTGTGTCCTCCCAGCCACAACACCCAGACATTAGCCAGCTCACCTTGCCCATGGACCACACGGCCCTGGGCTGGGCCAGAGCTTCCACACGGCCTGGACTCCTACTCCTTCTGGTTATATACATAAACTGGAGGTAACTGCAAACCCAGGAAGTGGCTCCCCTTCTGAGGATTTGGGGGATCTCATGGGGTCACAGGGAGTGTTGGAGCTGGGCGCGTCCTGCCTGGGTTCATCCTGAGCCACAGCGTCACCTCGCATGATGTCTTCATCCTGGTCTCTGAACTCAGCCCTTCCTCACTCAGGCCTCTTCCTTCTTCGTGGCTTAGAAAATGTCATTTCTCTTTCTCCCTCTCCTCTGTCAAACAGAGGGATGCAGGCTCCCCTGCCAAGGTGGTCAGATATCCACAACAGGCGTCCTGCTCTCAGAAGCGGGCCCAGGGCTGCCTCATCCTGGCTGACTCCCCACCTCGTTTCTTATCGTTCACCAACACTCTTGCTTTGACAGGCAGCTCCTCCGGTCAGTGTGGGCCCCCGATTGCCCAGCCGGTCAGAGCCCCTGCCCAGCTTCTCTTCCTGTTTCACTGCATCTTCCTCATCGCAAACACACCTGCCTAAGAACCTGCACTTTCCATCGCTGACAGGAGATGGTACACAAAGATGAAGAAATACTTTTGGTGGGGCCCAGGTGCAGTGACGCACATCTGTAATCCCAGCATTTGCGGAGGCAGGGGCAGGTGGATCAATTTGAGGTCAGGAGTTTGAGACCAGCCTGGCCAACATGGTGAAACCCCATCTCTACAAAAAATACAAAAATTAGCCAGGTGTGGTGGTGGGTGCCTGTAATCCCAGCTCCTGGGAAGACTGAGGCAGGAGAATGGCTTGAACCCAGGAGGCAGAGGTTGCTGTGAGCTGAGATCACGCCACTGCACTCCAGCCTGAGCAACAGAGTGAGACTCTACCCACCCGGCCCCTCAAAAGAAATACTTTCAATGGCGAAGAGGATCCCACCACTTACATAAACCATACATTGCTTTTAGTTTTTGACCCTGTTTGATTTTTTTAAATTCAATATAAAACATTTCAGATATACAGAATACACACACACACACATATATAGGTAAATAATATAAAGAACCACCAGTGCATTCATCACCCAAGCTTAAAGAATAAAACAATTATCAATACTTCGCACCCCTTCTCCCCTCTGGAGGTAAATCACACACATGGTGAATATTTAATGAGCACCTACTACATGCTTGGCACTATTCTAGGCAATTGGGATCCACCCATGAACAAAACAAAGATCCTACTCTCATAGAATTCTACTCCAACCAGGAGAGAGACAGATTATATATAAATCTTAAGGACAGAGGATAAACAGAATAGGGGAAGGAGGACTGGGAGGGCTTGAGGCCAAAGGTGAGTAAGTGGGAGGAATACTGACTGAGAAGGTAACATGTGAACCAATGGTTATAGAGGGAGTGGGCTGTGCAAAGGCCCTGGGGTGACAGCACTCTTGATACTCAGTGTGTGTGAAGAGACATAAAGAAGCACAAAAGAAGATACAGTCGGAGAAGCAATCGGGGACAGTGATGTGGGCCACTTCAGTGATTTTGGCTTTGACTCTGAATGAGACAGGAGCAGAGGCAGGATGCTTCCTGGCCTTAGAGGAAAAGGCCAGGCAGAAACAAGGCGGCTGGGAAGAGACAACAGCAAACAGAGTCAGTGAGCGATCTCGGGCCATGATGTGGAAATCTGTCCAACATTCTCATGTGAAAATTGGTGCTTTTCAAAGAGAGCTTTATTTGGCTGTTGAAAATCACATAGTTTTTACTTTGATGCTGTGATATCAATGTGTGTTGATATCATGCTCGCCGGCCATAAGCTTTTCTGATGTGGATATTTTGGCTCTTGAAAAAAAACGTAATTCACTCTTCAGCAAGCTGGGCACCCCCTGCTTGTTGTCATATCCAGAAGCTCAGGAAACCTAGCTGCTCTGTATACATAAGTGAAACAGAAACGGAACAACAGAACACATAGGATGACTGGGAGGAGGAGGCTGGAGCTGCCAGGATGCCCGAGTCCAGACTCTGCCTCCACCACTTACCAGCCACATAAGCTGCTTAACCTCTTCATGCCTCAGTTTCCTCATATGCAAAATGGGAGTAATAATCTCTTGTGGCTACCTTGCAAGGTTATTATAAGGACAAAACGGGCAATAACGGAGCAGTGCCTGGCACACAGGGAGTGTCGCTCATGTCAGTGACTACTTTGGGGGAGATGAACAGAATCCCCCGATGTGCTCTCTCTCAGACAATCCCATGAACCTGCAGTGGACAAAGGCTGAACGCCTGCACATAACGGGAGCAGTGGAAGCTTCTAATGGAGGTCTCTAGGAAATGTCTCGGGAGCTCAGGCTGTAGGCAGACTCACAGAAAAATGTGACGCTCCTGGAAAGGGCTTCCAGAAACTCGCCCATAAGCACTTCATCAAGAAGGGAAAGTAAGCAGCCATCCTTGGCACTGTTCCTCTGCAGCCAGCGCTGGCCCTGGGCTACCACTGCTGGCATGTGTCAGGACGAGCAACGGGGTTGGTATCTTATGTTTATGCTCTGTGTCTGCAAACCTGTTTCAATCATGTCTGCTGAGTATGCCAAGCACCATTCAGAACTACCAATTTCAAAAGTTTGGTGCAGTTGGTCTTTTCTCAGATGATTAAAAGTATGATAACCTTCAGCCACTCACCCAACATCTTTGACAATTTCAAATCAGTTCAGAAGAACCCAGTGTGCAATGTGAATCCCCAATATTCGACTTCACGGAATCAGGAAAACAGCAAGGCATTCAATGCAGTGGGGTTTTGTTTTCATTTTTGTGGGTTTTTTCTTTTTTTTCTTTCTGCTTAATTACTTTGCTAACAAGGTTGAAGTCTTCTAAAAAACTTGGTGAAATACTAGAAGCTGACGCTTGGCAGGAAATGATGGAGTATATTCTGCAAATATCTGTAAGGTTTCCCCTCACAGTCACACACATAGAAACGCACACAATCCTTGTCTTGAATTCAGCATTTCTGGAACCCCTAATGGAAGTTTAATATTATTTTCCAATTCAGCTCACTTAGAGGAAATCTGACTCCAGTTCAAAGACATAATCAATTCTATAGTTAGTTACCAAGACTTAAGAAACCAGCATTTCCTCAATGATAGCATCTTTGGCCATGCCTCATGCATTCTATGTTGGTTCCCATCATTATCCATTCGTCACATCTAATAGCCAAACAATAGATTTGGGCTTTTGCAAAACTCAAAGCCTGCCACCCTAAGTTAATAGTTTGGCACTCCAGCCTGCCTTCATGGTTTCTTTGCCAAGTCAAGGTCTGGCTGCCCTCACTGCAGGTTTCATGGAAGTTCTCCAGGAAGGTGAGGATTTGTCTCCTCGAGGACTGCCAGGGTTTTGCACAGATGGGTGGCAGGCGTTTTGGATCCTGACGAGGTGTTTCATTGCTAATTTCTGTCATGTGAAGCAGAGAATGGAGCTTTGCAGGAAGAAATAAAAACCACAGGTTTTAGAATAAATTTCTCATGATCTCGGTCCAACATTATTTAAGGCACGCGAGCGGTCTAGCATCACCGCCTGGAATTTGCCAGCACCTCCATGAAGGTACACACCGCCATCTTTGCAATAGACATAAATCCATCTTTGAGATGAGCTGCAAGTATCATCTTCAGCCACCCCAAGCAGGAAGGACAAAGAAAACAAAAATGAGAGTTCTAATGCTCATGTTTGGTTTGTGGACCGCAATGTGAGCAACTCTGTGGCCAGCACCCAAAACGCTCTGGGGCAGGTCAGGTATCCACCCACACCTGGGCTTTAAGAAGCAGGAACGCGTCTGTGCGTCTGTGGGTTTGTTTAGCACAAAAGGTCATGAGCATGGTGCACTGGTGCCTGTGGCTGATGGGAATGATTCTACTTATTGGGGCCCTTTGATTTCTCCCTCATAGTATTAGAACCAACTTCAATTCTTGGAAAGGATAAAACTAAAGATGCAATACAAACACGTTTCCCGAGGCTCACGGTCCCATTTTTGTGCTACTCTGTTATAAATACAAAAATCAAACTTTCTTCCTCTAAGCATATCCTCACATGCGAACAAAAAAAACGCTTGTTTTTGATCTGTGATGGGAACCACAGTGTAAACGGTGACATACACGCATGACAGTCTGTAATGTCCTAACACGAGTGTCACGGAGTAAAATCTCAGAATCTCCAAATCTCTCTCATTCAAAATTCTGCAGAGCTCTACCCACCAGGAAAAAGATGAAAGGCCTTAATTTCTATAATTTGATTACAAAAATATAACTTTATATTTTGGTCAGGCGTGGTGGCTCACGCCTGTAATCCCAACCCTTTGGGAGGCTGAGGCAGGTGGATCACAAGGTCAGGAGATCAAGTCCACCCTGGCTAACACAGTAAAACCTCATCTCTACTAAAAATACAAAAAAATTAGCAGGGCATAGTGGCATGCGCCTGTAGTCTCAGCTACTCGGAATGCTGAGGCAGGAGAATTGCTTGAACCTGGGAGGAGGAGGTTACGGTGAGCTGAGATCACGCCATGGCACTCTAGCCTGGGCAACAAGAGCAAAACGCCATCTCAACAACAACAACAAATATATATATATACACACTTTGTATTTTGAAGCCCCCACAAAAAAGCCTCTCCAATTATTCAATATTCAAGTCTTATAAACCTTCTCCCTCCCCAGATTCTCATACATTTGCTAGACGGTCACCTGATCTGTTCTTCCTCCCCTCCCCGGAGAATTGCTGCTCCCCATGACCACTTCTGGGGTAGGTGGTAAGATGATTCCCCTATTTTTCCAAACCCTAATTGCTCGGAGGCTATCTTTCCTCCCTCACAAAGCCCAGACACCTCTTCCCATTTGAGACATCTTTGGACAAGCCTAACATCCTCCAGTATGATGGAGGTTATACATTCCCCCAGATCGATGGTGAAGGCAAGCAAAGGCGAGGGCAGGGTGTTATACAGTGTGCATGGCATGGAAAACCCAGGGTCTTAGGTTTTCTGTGCCATGGCATTCACCCCCTGGCAACAATCACATTGATGCAATTTAGTTAATTCCCTTCCACACCATCTCAACATTCCTGGCAGCCTCTCAAACACAAGAGCAGAAGGGGCAGAGTCATGGGGGTTAAAGGACCTTGGGATCATCCTTTCTCCAGCAGAGAGGATCAAACACCGAGTGTCAGATGTGCTGTCTGACGCATTCATTCAGGGTTAGGCCCACTCTCATTCTTTTCCTCAGGCCCTGTTGTTTTAGGATATGAAGTGACTCTAAAAACGGCCAATATTTTTCCCCCGACACAAGGGCATAAATCACTATGTCTTCGGCGCTTTCTCTGTGGTATCGATTGTTCTGAGAATGAAGGCAGATGGTTCCGATATGGCATCATCTCATATTCCCTCAGCTTGATTTATAGATTTCTTTGGGCATTACCTGAACATAAACGAGTCTTGCATTATTTCTTGCGCACTTGTCAAATTAAGGTAAGATATTCTTGTTGACCTTTACACCTAATAAATAAATAAATAAATGTGTCTGAAACGTTTTCTAGCGAGCATTAAAATGAGCTGGGCTCTCAGATGCCCATTAAGAGGATGTAATTATGAGGGGAAGCGTCGTCTGTGCTGCGGGTAATGATTTAATTTTAGTTTTAATGCATTCGCTCAATGGAGGAAGAGAAAACAAGCTGGTTACGAATCATCTGGCAAAAGAGACAAGAACAATTTGGCACCGTTTGTTCCTTAATTTACCAAAATGGGAGGGAGCCGGGGGAGCTTTGCCGCCCCAGCCTTCCAGAAGGAAGGAACACTTCTTGAAAGGTGCAGAGGGAAGCGGCAAAGCAAGAACCAAAATAGAGACAAGGTGGCCGTTTGCTGCGATGTTACCAAACAGAGCCAGTGCCAGCCGTCGGGCTGCGCGCGGGTGTGAATTGGATCTGACTTCAAGCAGGGGAGGAAATTCCGTTTGGGGCTGCATGAAGGTTTTCTCCTACGTTATTTCTCCCACTCCTCTTCCCACAGCCAGACCTAGACCCGAGCAAAGGGTCTCTGGGCAACATCCTCTTGTGGCTGACCACTGTTGGCCAGCACACATGCAAAGGGGACGAGCGTGCCCTTCACCTTCCGTCTGTAAACCTAGTTCTTCAAGGTAGGGCGATGCTGGCTGCAGCCTCACTATGTGCAAACCTAGGTGTCTTCTCATGGGCACTCGGATGCACACACATACCTGTGACCACACAGGGGCTGGATCCCAGGTAGCTTTGGCATCCTGGGGTCCCTTTCAGAAAAATACTACCTAACTGTAATCCCAACACTTTGAGAGGCCGAGGTGGGCAGATAAATTGAGGCCAGGAGTTCAAGACCAGCCTGGGCAATGTAACGAAATCCATCTCTACTGAAAATACAAAAATTAACCAGGCATAGTGATGTACAGCTGTAGTCCCAGCTATGCGGGAGGCTGAGATGGGATAATTGTTTGAACCCAGGAGGTGGAGGTTACAGGGAGCTGAGATCGTGCCAGTGCACTCCAGCCTGGGTGACAGAGCAAGACAGTCTCAAAAAAAAAAAGAAAAAGAAAAAAAAAGAAAAGAAAAGAAAAAGAAAAATACCACCTAACAACCACTCTCTAATTAAGTGTCTATCTTCAAATCTCACTAAGATAACAAGAGGGATTCCACTGGTCATGCCAGGTGTCTCCACCTCTGCCCCGAAATTTCCAATGCCCCTGTCCTCCCACTCTCTAGGCTCCCCCGGCATCCTCTCCCCTGATGTCCAGCCTCTGGGCTCTGTGGGCCACTTCCCCAGACCCTCCCACCTTCCGGTCTTTCTCTGCGGTGTAACTCTGCCTGTCTCCACATCACCCTGTCCCCCCTACTTCCTGGACGCTGACTCTGGAAATACCAGGCAGACAGAATTGTCGCTATGAGGCTGGGAGGTGGAGACAACAGAGTCCTCGTCTGCTAGTGACTGTTTCTCTGCCACACCTATTTGCAGGGTCTACACACATGTGTACACACCCACACACACACATGTGCTCACACTCAGCCTGGAGGGCTGCCACGGGCATGGAGGGAAGGAGAAAATGCATCCTCCCTATGGGTACCCTGACTTTCCCAGTCCCGTGGGGCATGAAGGACTCAGTTCCAGATAAAAGTGCTTTGTCTCCAGCCACGTGACTAATCAGTGTGGGCTACACAGACGGGTGCTAATGGGCCCTTCCTGTTGTGCAGCCAACATTGCTTCTCTCTCAGCCCCAACGGCACCTGCACAGATGAGATCCATGAGAAATCTGTGTAGGGCACAGCCGTTTCCAACACCCTGTCCCGGAGCCAGAAGCCTGCCTTTCTGCCTTCAGCTGCAGGGACACCGCTTGTCCCCTCCCAAACTAAGGATGTCATTTTGTCATTTGTCCATCCTGTCTGACCCTGTCTGCTGCCTGCCCATGGCTGGGTGGGCCACCGGGGCCCTGATAACTTTCCCAGATGCCTACTGAGTATAAACCATGGGCAAGCTCGGGCTTGCAGAAGGCCTGCCCATACCCTCCACCCTCAACCCATCAGGACGCACAGAGGAAGTGTTCCTCGGGGGACCCAGCTCCCGGGCTCTGCAGCCCCAACCTCACCCTGGTCCAGCCAGAAGAGGCTACATGTTTGTACTTGAGAAAAGCTTCCCCCCGCCTTCCCCAGTTTTGCAGATATTCAGACAATCCTTTCAACATGCTAGTCCTGATTAAACGCCCAACACATTTCCATTTGCCATCTTCCTCCATTTCCATACCCGTCTGTGTCTTACAATCCATCAAACCAGCATTTGGCAAACTGGCCCATGGACCAAACCTGCCAGCCACCTGTTCCTGGAAATAAAGTTTTATTGGAACACAGCCATGCCCATTCTGAATCATCTGTGGGCGCTTTCACTTTATGATGGCAATCGAGTGATTTCCGCAGAGACCTTTTGGTCCACGAAGCCTAGAATATTTACTCTGTGGTCATTTACGAAAAAGTCTGCTGACCTCTGGCCTAAACTACAAATATAATTCCCTTATAAACTGTCTGGCATAACAGATGCTAGTAAGGATACGGAGAAAGGGGAATTCTTGTACGCTGTTGGTGGGGATGTAAATTAGTATAGCCACTATGAGAAAACAGTATGGAGATTCCACAAAAAAACTAAAAATAGAGCCACCATATGATCCACTCCTGGGTATATATCCAAAAGAAAGGAAACCAGCGTATCACGAAGCTATCTGCGCTCCCACATTTATTGCGGCACTAGTCACAATAGCTAAGATGTGAAATCAACCTAAGTGCCCATCAGTGGATAAATGGATAGAGGAAATTCAGTACATATACACAATGGAATAGTATTCAGCCATTAAAAAGAATGAAATCTTGTTATTTGCAGCAACATGGATGGAACTGGAGACCATTATGTCCAGTGAAATAAGCCAAGCACAGAAAGATAAGTATCGTATGTTCTCACTCATATGTGGGAACCAAAAAATTGGATCTCTGTCATGAAGACAGAGACAAGATTGGTGGTTACTGGGGGCTGGGAAGGGGAGGGCGCAAGATAAAGGCAGAAAAAAGCAAATATATTCCCAACCAATTTTAGAAAACAATTTGAGATATTTAAGTACATGCATAAAAATGGCAGTATACATTTTTAAAAAATTATCTGTCAAATAACCTTTTGAGATGTCCAGTGAACTTTTTGGGTAAGCCACTTAACACAATCCCTCAAAGAAATAAATAATGAAAATCCCAGAAGCTCAGGGTAAACCATATAAATTCCCAATTCTAAATCCATATATCTCTTTAAATTACACAGGTACACAGGTATGCATTCTCACAGGAAAAACCTTCAAAGAATACAATGGAAGTGAAGATTCCTTTGAAAGTCATCCGAATCCCGTCCACTCTGAACTGCGATAACTGACATAATTCCTTTCAGACGTCTAGATATGTACTTTCAAATATGTAAACAAAGGACCTACAGTGTGACTTTGTGTTGTGTGTGTTTCCGCCATAAACGGTGTATATATATCCATACTGTGCTACAGTTTGTTTTTTCACTTAACACCGTTTAGGCATCTGTCTCAGAAGCGTACATGAACCTGCCTCATGCTTTTTATTTTATTTAATTAATTAATTTTTTGAGATGACGTCTCACTCTTGCCCAGGCTGGAATGCAGTGGCGGGATCTCAGCTCACTGCAATCTCCACCTCCTGGGTTCAAGCGATTCTCCTGCCTCAGCCTCCCGAGTAGCTGGGATTACAGGTGCCCACCATGATGCCTTGCTAATTTTTGTATTTTTAGTACTGACTGGGTTTCACTATGTTGGCCAGGTTGGTCTCGAACTCCTGGCCTCAAGTGATCTGCCTGTCTCTGCCTCCCAAAGTGCTGGGATTACAGGGGTGAGCCACCCCACCTGGCCCCTCATGCTTTTTAAACATTTTTGGGGGACAAGGTCTCACTGTCTCCCCAGCTGGAGGCAGTGGTGCCATCACAGCTCACTGCAGCCTTGACTTCCTCAGCTCAGGTGATTCTCCCACCTCAGCCCCATGAGTAGCTGGGGCTACAGGCACGAGTCATTAGGCCCAGTTAAGTCTTTTTTGTAGAGACAGGATCCTGCTATGTTGCCCAGGCTCATCTCGAATTCCTGGGCTCAAGTGATCCTCCTGCCTTAGCCTACCAAAATGCTGGGATTATAGGTGTGAGTCACCTGATGCTTTTTTTTTTTTTTTTCTGGAGATGGAGTTTTGCTCTTGTCCAGGCTGGAGTGCAGTGGCACAATCCTGGCTCACCGCAACCTCCGCCTCCCGAGTTCAAGCAATTCTCCTGCCTCAGTCTCCAGAGTAGCTGAGATTACAGGTGCGTACCACCATGCCCAGCTAATTTTGTATTTTTAGTAGTGACAGGGTGTTTTCATGTTGGTCAAGCTGGTCTCGAACTCCCAACCTCAGGTGATCCACCCCCCCGCCACCCCCTGGTCTCCCAAAGTGCTGGGATTACAGGTAT
Source organism: Cheracebus regulus (assembly GCA_963574635.1). Taxonomy (NCBI): domain Eukaryota; kingdom Metazoa; phylum Chordata; class Mammalia; order Primates; family Pitheciidae; genus Cheracebus; species Cheracebus regulus. Next base: position 11,401 of record CAUYQU010082141.1, on the reverse strand, counting down.
GAGCCACTGCACCTGGCCACCTGGTGCTTTTTAACTGTCCAGAATATTCCAAAGTGTGGGTTTTGCAAAGTCCAATCTCCATGCACACAAATATCTGAAGCATCCATAACCAGCTGTCCTTCCCAGGAAGGAGGAGCCTTTGTCCATGCGTCCCTACAGAAAGTGACTTTTCAGTGGATGGACTGCAGGCTCCAGCCATGCATCCCATCCATTTGAAGATACCTCTGCTCTGGAATATCCGAGAGTCCCTTGGTCTCTTCCTCTACAACACACACACCATCATGGGGTCTTTTTGTGACCCTGAGCCTTTCCTGGCAGAGTCCCTAAGATCCATGACTCCCCATACCCCATGCAAAGAACTTTTTGAAAGGAGAATCACTGTGAATATAAACGACTGTCTCAGAAGCTTGACTTTTAAAAAAGGAATGTGGATCTGGCCCTTGCAAATATAAAACAGATTGAGAAGCTGAGCTTTGTGGAGTGACTTAAACAGGCATTCCGAGTTGGCACCCGCTGGGAGCAGTGCAGCAAAGGTTGGCGTTCGGGAACAGGCAGAACCCAGAGCTGGGCTCGGGAACAATCCTCCCCCCAACCTTTTCCTCTCCTCCTCTTCCCCTCCTGCCTTCACCACCTCCTCCCTCCTGCCCCTCCACTTTTACCTCATCTGTTTGTTCCAGAAACCCTCACTGAGCATCCACTGTGCACTGGTCCATGTGTAGTGGTGCTGCAACTCCAGGCTCCCCCTTGTGGCATTCTCAGTGGGGCAAAGATGGTCCCTGAGCCAGGGACCATGGCATTGCCCCGGTCTGTGCCAAGGAAGGCCCCCGTGCTAGGACAAGCAAGGTGAGACCTAAAGCAGAAAGGCAATGGGTAGGGGAGGGCACTTCCAGGCAAGGATGTAGCTGGGAGGGTGATGTATAAAACTGTCCTTTCAGGCCGGGTGCAGTGGCTCACACCTGGAATCCTAGCATTTTGGGAGGCTAAGGCGGGTGGGTCACCTGAGGTTAGGAGTCTGAGATCAGCCTGGTCAACATGATGAAACCCGTCTCTACTAGAAATACAAAATTAGCCCAGCGTGGTGGTGCATGCCTAATCTCAGCTACTTGGGAGGCTGAAGGAGAAGCGCTTGAACCCGGGAGGTGGAGGTAGCAGTGAGCCAAGATCACACCACTGCACTCCAGCCTGCGAGACCGGAGTGAGACTCGATCTCAAACAAAATAAATAAATAAATTCATAATCTTGGTAAAACTCCAGAACGTCAGAACAAAGAGAAAAACTTCAAAGTTTAAAGGAACAAGAGAGAGATCTACCAACAGTAAACATTTTGGCATGAAGAGATGAGATGGTCAGGAGACAATGCAGTAATATAATATTTTTATAAAGCGCTACAGAAAAGTAAAGGTCATTCTACTCAATTATTCAGAAATGAGGGCGAAATAAAGCCATTTTCAGATATCCAGAACTAAGAGGGCTTGCCCTGAAACTGAATTTCTAGAGGATACATTTTGGGAAGAAAAATGAACCCACAGAGAATGAATGAGATTTAAAATACAGGAACATTCCTTAATTAAATTTATACTATCTACTGTACATTTTTGGGTGGAGGTATGGGGGATGGAGTCTCACTCTGTCACCTAGGCTGGAGTGCAGTGGCACAATCTTGGCTCACTACAACCTCTGCCCCCCGAATTCAAGTGATTCTCCTGCCTTAGCCTTCCAAGTAGCTGGGATCACAGCTGCACACCACCATACTTGGCTAACTTTTGTATCTGTGGTAGAGACAGGGTTTTACCATGTTGGCCAGGCTGGTCTCGAACTCCTGACCTCAGGTGATCCGCCCACCTTGGCCTCCCAAAGTGCTGGGATTACAGACCTAAGCCACTGCAACCAGCCCTATTGTAAATATTAATGATACTCTCTTGTATTAATATGAGAAAAATTCTCAATTATAACCATAAGGAAGACAAGAGAGAATGCTCAGTGTACAGTTCTGGTGTGCAAAGGTCCTTGCTTGTTTTGGAGGATGTCAGAGATAATAACTTTAGACTTGCTAAAAAAAATTTATAGTTAAATATGTATGTTGGCTGGGCACAGTGGCTCACATCTGTAATCCCAGTGCTTTGGGAGGCAAAGGTGAGAGGATCACTTGAGCCTAGGAGTTTGAGACCAGCGTGGGCAATATAGTGAGACTACGTCTCTGCAAAAAAATTTTAAAATATTAGTCAAGTATGGTGGTATGTGCCTGCTATTTCGGAGGCTGCTGTGGCAGGATCCCTTGAGCTAGGAGGATGAGGATGCAGTTAGCTATGATTGCACCACTGCATTCCACTCTGGACAACAGAGCAAAACTTTGTCCCTTAAAAATATGTGTGTGGCCAGGTGGGGTGGTTGATGCCTATAATCTCAGCACTTTGGGAGGCCGAAGCAGGGGTATTGCTTAAGGTCAGGAGTTCAAGACCAGCCTGGTCAACACAGTGAAACCCCATCTTTACTAAAACTACAAAAATTAGCTGGATGTGCTAGCACACACCTGTAATCCCAGCTACTCAGGAGGTTGAGGCAGGAGAATCGCTTGAACTCAGGAGGCAGAGGTTGCAGTGAGCCAAGATCGTTCCATTGCACTCCAGCCTGGGTGACAGAGCAAGACTCCATCTCAAAAAAAAAAAAAAAAAAAAAAAGTGTGTATGTGTGTGTGTATGTATATGTATGCGTGTATGTGTATATATATGTTCATGTGTTTCTGTACGTGTATGTGTGTGTAATAAAGCAAAAAGCGGCAATCACGAGGAAAATTAACAAATCCACTAGCAAAATGGAAGGTTTTAACAGATCTCAATGCAGTAATGGAAAACCAAGCAATAAACAAAAAATAGCAAGGCTTAGAAGACTTAAAAAGCACAATTTCAACACCGATTTTATATAGGCCTATGTGTGATGTATGCATATATAATGTATAGAATGCAAAGAAATATATATATTCTTGTAACTAGAAAATATAGAAGTACATTATAAATTATAAATAGTGATACATTATAAATAGATAAATGTTTTTTCAAGCACCTGTAAAACATTTATAAAAACTGACCAACATGTCTGTAATCCCAGCAGTTTGGGAGGCCAAGGCAGGAGGGTCATTTGACCCCGGGAGTTTGAGACCAGCCTGAGCAACATAGGGAGATGCCATCACTACAGAAAAATTTATAAAATTAGCAGGGTGTGGTGGTGTGCACCTGTGGTCCTAGCTATTTGGGAGGCTGAGGTGGGAGGGTTGCTTGAGCCCTGGATTTCAAGACTAAAATGAGCCATGACTAGGCCACTGCACTCCAGCCTAGGTGACAGAGGAAAACCCCATCTCAAAAAACAAAACAAAACCCCAAAAAACAAAACTGACCACCTATCAAATACCAGGTTACAATATATTTCAGGGAACGAATACAACACGGATCACATGCTTGGACCACAATGCTCTCACACTGATGGAAAATAAACTCCCCACTTCACACATTCTAAGATGTACTTTATTTTCTGACATCATCTCTGAAACCAGAATGCTTCTTATAACTGATGGGATGTTACAGTTTAATAAACAATGTTTTTTTTTCCCTCCTTAGTGGTATAAAAAATAATGGAGTGTATTACAATCAATAACATTTTAGATTTTATGAAAATATGGTAGTTTTTTAAAAATGTATGGGATACATTACTAACTAGAAATTAATAACAAAAGAAAAAGCTTTAAAGTACCCCCCTGAATCCCTCTCTTGTATCAAGGAGGAAATAAAATTAGCAATTTTAGGCTATGAAAAATTATGCTAATGACAATTTATGCATACCAAAACTTATGGAATGTGGCCAGAACTATACTCAGAGGAAGCGTCATCAGTTTAAATGTTTCATTCGTAAAAAAGAAAGATAATACATGACCCGGACAGACATTCAACTTAAAAAATTGGAAAAAGAACAAGAAAATCAGCCTTAACAAGGCATTAAAGATAACAGTGGCAAGTCCTGATTTTTAAAGTTGTTTAACAGGCTGGGCACGGTGGCTCACACCTGTAAGCTCAGCACTTTGGGAGGCTGAGATGGGTAGATCACACAGTCAGGAGTTCGAGACCAGCCTGACCAACATGGTGAAATCCCGTCTCTACTAAAAATACAAAAAAATTAGCTGGGTGTGGTGGCTTGTGCCTATAATCCCAGCTACTCAGGAGGCTGAGGCAGGAGAATCGCTTGAACCTGGGAGGCAGAGGTTGCAGTGAGCTGAGATTGCACCACTGCACTCCAGCTTGGGCGACAAAGTGAGAACCTGTCCCCACCCTCCAAAAAAAGTTTAATGGCAGGATGAATAAATAAATTCAACAGCTGTTTCTTAGAAAAGGCCAATGAAATAAATCTCTGGTAAAGACTAACCAAGAAAAGAGGAAAACAACATTAATGAGAGAGAGATAAGTAGAGATGCATAAAAAATATTAAAATAGAAGAATACCACATAGAATTCTCTACTAATAAATTTTAAAATCTTGATTAAATGTATGATAGTCTAGGGAAGCAAAGTGATCCAAACTCATTTAAGAAGTAGAGAAGCTGAATGGGCAATATGTGTGGAAACAGTCCTCCTGGCCCCCAAAGGCACTGTCCTCAGACAGTTTCAAACCTTCAAGGAACAGACGTTTTCTGTGCTATTTAAAATGTTCCAGAGGATAAAGAAAAGAGAAAAATTTCCTAATTTTATGAATAACGCATAACCCTGGTGCCAAAACCTGTCAAAGATGAAATAAAAATAAAATCACAGACTAAATCTTCCTTGTCACTATAGATGCCAAAATCCTAAATCAAAGGACATGGAAGGCCAGGCATGGTGGCTCATGCCTGTGATCCTAGCACTTTGTGAGGCCGAGGCAGGTGGATCTCTCGAGATTAGGAGTTCGAAACCAGCCTGGCCAACATGGTGAAACCCCATCTCTACAAAAAATAGCCAGGCATGGTGACAAGTACCTGTAATCCCAGCTACTCAGGAGGCTGAGGCATGAGTATTGCTTGTACCCAGGAGGCAGTGGCTGCAGTGAGCTGAGATCACACCACTGCACTCCAGCCTGGGCAACAGAGCCAGACCCTGTCTCAAAAAAATAAATAAATAAAACACATGGAAGACTCATACAGCCCCTACCATCACCACCCTCAACTCCAAATGTATAGCAATGCTGAATAAGATGTAAGATAAAAATCTTTTTTTTTTTTTTCCTTTTTTAGAGATAGGGTCTTGCTCTGTTGCCCAGGCTGGAGTGCAGTAGTGCACTCATAGCTCACTGCAGCCTAAAACTCTTGGACTAAAGGAATCCTCCTGCCTCGGCCTCCCCAGTAGCTTGGACTATAGGTGCACACTACCATGCCTGGCTAGTTTTTACATTTTTTCAGTGACAGGGGTTTTGCTGTGTTGTCCAGGCTGGTCTCAAACTCCTGGGCTCAAGCAATCCTCCTGCCTTAGCCTCACAAAGCACTGGCATTACAGGCATGAGTCACCATGTCTGGCCTGATAAAAATCATTAGATACAGAGCTAATCTTAAAGAAAGAAAAGAAAATCCTCAGATGCATGAACTGAAACAATGAACTGTCAGCAGGTGTCTCAGAAGTCCTGAACACAGATGGCAGAACCTAGAGGTCAGGGCCTGGGGCCTTGGTGCCCACAGAAGATACAGTTGGGGCCCTCATAAGATGAGGAACTAGAAGTCAGTTACTACACACAGCTAGGGCTCTAGAAGGACTCACACCTCAGTGAAATGGAAGCCTAGAAAACTCAACCCCTGTCTAAGAGAAAACATAAAAAGTCCTGGGGCAGGAAGAAGTCTCTTAGAATGAAAAGAATCCCAAGCCTGAACTATGGCTGTAGAGTTCAAATTTACATGACCAATATGGAGCTAGAAATAGTAGGAAAAACAGGTCCCAAACTGACGTACCCATGGGAGCTCCCAGCAGAAACAATTTTTGAATGTTCTGAAGCAATACTTCCACAACCCAGGAAGCACAGGGCTACCATTTTTTAAAATGTCAACAATCTTAAATTAGTTTGGATAATTTTTGCTTCCCTAGAATATTGCACAGAAATTAAAATCTACCAAAGGAAATGATTCACCATGAGGAAAAACAAGCTGATAAACAAGCAGAAAGACTAGATCCCGAGATAAGGGAGAAACCTGATTTATGTTCATTTATCTGTTGTTCATGTTAACATTTACATTTTAAATTATGAAATGCGTAAAACAATGAAACAGGCATCAAAGAACCGAAAACTACAGGAAACAAGCATGTAGATTTCAACAATCTCCACAGAATTCTGAGAGATAAAAAAATATAGTGATTAAAATTAAAAACTCATTGCTAGGATTTCAGAACAGATCAGTAAACTGGGAAACACAGTGATCCAGGGGGTGAATCTAACAATCGCCCAGAATGCAAACATGGAAAAACGTGAAACTGATTTCCAAAGAAGAGAATAGAATGAGAAGGTCCAAAATAAAACTGATCATCATAGACTCTGGTCAAAATGCATTCCCAGGGACTGAAACAAAGGCAGGGTCCTTCTGAATAACTCACACTAAGACCTTTAGGCAACTGTGTCAGTGTCAGCACAGAGTCTTTAGGGCACTAGAGAGACCATTAATCACCAAGGCTTATATAGAGCTAACCATGTGCCAGGCATGATCCATTTTAAGCACCTTATATACATTAACTCATCTACTTTTCACGACAATCTAAGAGTTCGGTAATATACTATTATCCCCAATATATAAATGAGTAAACATCTATATATTTACTCATATATAGGAACAGAGTTTAAGTAATTTTCCCCAGCTATTAAGTGTTGGAGTAGAAGTCAAATCCAAGTAACCATCTCCAGAGTCCGTGTTCTTAACCACCATGCTATATTGTCCTTCATACACGTGACTTGCATTTCAAAGGCTAATATTGAGAACAGGGTAAAGAAACTATTTGAAGAGATGAAGACTAAAAAAAATTTGCAGAACTTAAGAAAACCATGAGTCCTAAGAATGAATAAGTGCCTCAACTTCCAAGTAGGAAAAATTAAACTATACATCTGTATGTAACTCAGTGAAGCTGAAGAATATGAAACAGAGAAAAGTCACAAAAATAACCAGAGAGAAAGACATTATCCACAAAGAACTGACACACTAACTCATCTTCTTTGAGAAACAGGGGGGATCAGAAAATAATGAATAAGCCTTCAGAGAGCTAAAGGAAAATAATCATCATCCCAGAATTCTATACCCAGCTCAACTATAAAGGGAAAAATATTATTTAAATGAACAAAGTCCAAGCGCATTTACATAGGCCTTCCTTGAAAGAACTACTAAGGGGTTTTGTGAGGGAGCTGAAAATGGAACTCACACAGAGTAGAATGCAGTAAGCAAGAGTGATAAAAGAAATTGGCAAACAGCTGTAAGTTGAAATAATCAATAGTAATAATGTGAAAGTGGGGACTTTATAAATAATATGGCACTATAATTGGACAACAAAAGATATAAGATCGGCATATGCTCAGAATTAAAGTGTTCCAAGATCATTCTGTTGTTTTGGAGGAAGGTAAACATTTTTATTTAAATCATACTGTGTTAAACCAAGTGTGCATATCGTCAACATAAAGGTAAATCACTGGAAGAATAAAAAATAGAATGTGTAACTTTCAAACCAGTAGAGGGACTAAAAAATGAATTAAATATATACAATCAATCCTTTAGAAAGCTGGATAGATTTTAAAAAGAAACGATGAAAAAGCAAGTTAAGTAAGAAACACAAAATAAAACAGAAAAAAGAAAAAATATAGGCTGGCACGGTGTTTCATGCCTGTAATTCCAGCACTCTGGGAAGCCGAGGTGGGTGAATCAACTGAGGTCGGGAGTTCCAGACCAGCCTGGTCAACATGGTGAACCCTCATCTATACTAAAAATACAAAAATTAGCCAGGCATGGTGGTGGGTGCCTATAGTCCCAACTACTCGGGAGGCTGAGGCAGGAGAATCGCTTGAACTTGGCAGGCAAAGGTTGCAGTGAAGCAAGATCGTGCCACTGCACTCCAGCCTGGGCGACAGAGCAAGAATCCATCTCAAAATGAAGGAAAAAGTATAAATACACCAGTAACCATGGGAAAAAAAGGAAACCAATTAAACTTGCTAAAGAGACACTTTCAAAACATGACACACAAATGTTGAAAGTGAAGCGAGATACCAAAGATAAACCAGACAAAATAACAAAGGCAGTTTTTTGCAACATTAATATATGGTAATATAGAACATAAGGCAAAAAAAAAAGCATTGATGGGATTTAAAAGTTATTACACAAAGAAAAAGGAAATAATTCACTAGGAAGGCATAATCATCTTGAACCTATATGCACCTAATAACATTGCTTTACAAAACAAATAGTCAATGTTAATAAAATTACAAAGAAAATGAACAAATTCATAACCATATTCAGAGATCTTAACACATCTCACTCTGATGTTGATAAATTAAGAAGCCAAAAAAATTTAAGAATACAGAGATACAAGCAGTATACAAAACTGAGCTAAAGAATGTATACAGGTACAGATATATATAGAATTCTAAACCCAGCCATTAGAAAAGCCATATTATTTCAAACATAATGGGACAAAAAAAATGATCATATACTAACCAGGACACAAAGGAATTCTCTACTAAAATTAAATAATAGCCTACACACCACAATCTCTGCAATTTTATTGCATTGCGCCACAATGCAATAAAATTAGAAACTCATTTTTCAAAAACAGAAAAAAATGCTCTTGAAGTGTTTGCATCCAAATAATTCAAGAGTCAAAGAATCACAAGGAAATGATAAAACCTATTGGCTACTGAACAAGCAATATGATAAAATAATTATGTACACCAAAAAATTAAGATTTAATTCAGAAATGCATTACAGAATGGCTCACTATTAGCCATATTATAAATATTAATATAGTTTGCTGCATAAATAGATCAAAAGAGAAAAAAACATGTTTATGTCTATAGATTTAATACATTTGGGGGTAAAAAGAGTCCTCAATTATTTATAAACACTAGTGATATAGGACGCATTTTTTTTTTAAGTTTAAAAGATCTCATCCCATAGATACAATCATGATTAATGGTGAAATATTAAACTCAGGAATAGAACAAAGGAAGCTCACCGTTATTTAACATTGCCGATAAAACACCTGCCAATTCACCTAGAAATGAACATTAAATAGAAAGCATAAATAAAAAACAGAAAGGAGTACATCTTCATGACCTTAGGTGGGTCTAGACTTTCTTAGACACAATCCCCAAAGCATAAGCAATAGAAACAAAAATAAGATAAACTGGATTTTATCAAAATTGAAAACTTTTGAACTGCGAATACCATCAAGAAAATAAGGCAACCACAGAAAAGGACAAAATATTTGCAAATCATATATCTAATATGAAACTTGTGGCCGGGTGTGGTGGCTCACATCTGTAATCCCAGCACTTTGGGGGGCTGAGGTGGGCAGATCACCTGAGGTCAGGAGTTCAAAACCAGCCTGGTGAAACCCCCATCTCTACTAAAACTACAAAAATTAGCCAGACATGATAACACATGCCTATAGTCCCAGCTATTAGGGAGGCTGACGCAGGAGAGTTTTTTGAACCTGGGAGGCGAAGGTTGCAGTGAACTGAAATCACACCACTACACTCTAGTCTGGGTAACAGAGTACGACTCTGTCTCAAACAAAATAAAACAAAAGTAGCTGGGCATGGTGGCGGGCACCTGTAAGTAATCCCAGCTACTTGGAAGGCTGAGGCACTAGAATCCTTTGAACCTGGGAAAAGGAGGTAGCAGGGAGCCAAGGTCATGCTACTGCACGCCAGCCTGGGCGACAGAGTAAGACTCTGTCAAAGAAAAAAAAAGCAACGAAACTTGTATCCGGAATACATTTAAAAAAACCCTTTCAACATAATTTTAAAAATTTAACAACCCAATTAATTTATGGGCAAAGGATCTGAATAGATCATCTCTGAGAACTAAAAAGAAACTCCTAGGCCAAGGGGACCCCAGAGAAACCTCAAAAACTGAGCTCCTGGCCAGGCCGGACGGGAGGTCAGACACACACCTCTCCCTTGCTAACCACCATTAGACTTCCTCTCCTGAGAGTTACACTACAGCGGGAACCCCTCCCTTTTGTGGTTTGGACACAACTGACTGGCATGAATGTTAACATAGGGGTCATAAGAATCACAGAACAGACTCTTTCTGGCAGTAAGACACCCAATTATGAACATGACCTAAGGCCATGCCAGGCAAGGATAAAGCCATGCACCTCTACACTTAAAACAGACGATACAGCTGGGCATGGTGGCTCGTATCTGTAATGCCAGCACTTTGGGAGGCTGAGGTGGGCAGAGCACGAGGTCAGGAGTTCAAGACCAGCCTGGCCAACATGGTGAAACCCCATCTCTATTAAAAATACAAAAGAAATTAGCTGGGCATGGTGGCATGTGCCTGTAATTCCAGCTGCTCAGGAAGCTGAGGCAGGAGAATTGCTTGAACCAGGACCGGGAGGCAAAGGTTGCAGCGAGCCAAGATCGCATCACTACATTCTAGCCTGGGCTACAGAGCGAGACTCCATCTCCAAAAAAAAAAACACACTATTTCTAACTGCCACAGGGATTTCTTTTTGTCTAGCAGCTAAATAAGCCCTGGTTTGGAGATAAAACTAAAACAATTGCAGCTCACCCACGGCGGGGCACTAACTGACCCCCCTCCCCTCTGATTTACCAGCCATAACTGCAACTTTGATTCGACAAAAGACTGATTTCAGTAACTTCCTCCTGAGAAGAGACTACCCACTATGGCCTGGTTCTGGCCAGTTCACAGAGGCTGTGCCCTGAGGACCCTCATGTACCCGCTTCACCTTTTGACATGTAGGGTCTAACTGTAAAGCATTTAAATGCAAAGTCTGCAACCCAAGGTAAACACGGGATGCATGTAACATGCATGTTTGTTCAGTATGTATGCGTCCAGACCCCCTCATGAATATTCATAGCTCTTCCTGTAACTTGCTGAATATGTATACTTGGCCAGCCCATTCAGCATAAAGTCCTGTTCCACCTGCCCTCCCTCTAAGTGCTTGCTTTCAGTTTTCAGGTGGAGGTTGCACTTCCCAACTACAAGCTGTGAACCCCCTCTTATGAAATAACGTTCTTTCTAAATCTATAAATTACATGTTTATTTTTCAGCTGACATCTCCAAAGACATCTAAGAAGCAAAAAAGCACATGAAAAGATGCTCAACATCGTTCTTCATTAGGGAAATACAAACCCAAACCGCAGTGAGATGCTAGCACACAAACACTAGTAAGGCTGTA